>CAUYPK010063115.1:0-14944 GCA_963574355.1 Loris lydekkerianus
TGAAACCCTAAGAAAAGAAATAGCAGAAGATATTAACAAATGGAAGAACACACCATGCTCATGGCTAGGAAGAATCAACATTGTTAAAATGTCTATACATGCCAAAGCATCTACAGATTCAATGCAATCACCATTAAAATATTAGCATCATACTTTCAAGATTTGGAAAAAATAATTCTTCGTTTTGTATGGATCCAGAAAAAGCCTCATATGGGCAAGGGAATTCTTAGTAATAAAAACAAAGCTGGGAATATCTCCCTAGCAGACTTCAGGCTATGCTACAAGGCCTAGTGATCAAAACAGCATGGTACTGGCACAAAAATAGAGACAGTGACAGTTGGAACTGAATAGAAAACCATGAGATGAAACTAACATCTTACAGCCACCTGATATTTCATAAACCAAACAAGAACATACACTGGGGAAAAGAATCTCTATTCAATAAATGGTGCTGGGAGAACTGGATAATCACATGTAAGACACTAAAACCGAACCCACACCTCTCACCATTCACAAAAATTCATTTGAGATGGATAAAGATTTAAAGCTAAGGCATGAAACAATACAAATCTTCAAAGAAAGTGTGGGGAAAAAACTTCAAAATATTGGCCTGGGGATTTTATGAAGAAGACTTCCATGGCAATTGCAACAACAAAAATAAACAAATGGGACTTAATTAAACTGAAAAGCTTCTGTACAGCTAAGGAAACAACAATCAAATCAAACAGACAACCTTCAGAATGGGAAAAGATCTTTGCATATTATGAATCAGACAAAAGCTTGACTACTAGGATCTACGGAGAACTCAAATTAACCAAGAAAAAAAGAGCCAACAATCTCATATATCACTGCATGAATAGAACCTTCTCTATAGAAGACAGATGAATGGCTAACAAACATATGAAAAAAATGCTCATTCTCCCCAATCGTCAGAGAAATGCAAATCAAAACTACCCTGAAATAGCCCACATCACAAAGTCTCAAAGCTGCAGATGCTGCCGTGGATGTGGAGAGAAGAGAACACTTTACACTGCTGGTGGGACTGCAAACTAGTACAACCTTTTTGGAAGGAAGTATGGAGAATCCTCAAAGAACTCAAATTAGACCTCCCATTTGATCTTGCAATCCCATTACTAGGCATCTACCTAGAAGAAGAAAAATCCTTTTACTGTAGGGATTTGCACTAGACTGTTTATCGCAGCTCAATTTACAATCACCAAAATGTGGAAACCACCTAAATGCCCACCAACCCAGGAAAGGATTAACAAGCTATGGTACATGTATACCATGGAATACTACTATTCGGTAATTAAAAGAGATGGAGACTTATACCTTTTGTACTAACCTGGATTGAGGTGGTCTGCACTCTTTTTAGGAAGGTATTGTAAGAATGGAGAAGCAAGAATCCAATGTACTCAATTCCAATATGAAGGCAGTAGATGAGCTAATACGTGGTGTGGGGTAGGGGATAAGGGAGTGGGGAGGGGAGCAGCTTGGGGGGGTCATTGGTGTATGGCACACCTCTTGGGGGTGGAACACAATTATAAGAAGGAATTTACCTAACAAATGCAAACAGTACAACCTAATTATTTGTACCCTCAATGAATCCCAAAGAAAAGAATAAATAAAAGTTTATAAAGAAAGAAATTAAGAAAGAAATAAATAAAAAAAGAAAGAAAGCAAGAAAGCAAGCTGTTGTGGAAGTGGACCTCTGTGCCCAAGATCAGGAAAAAAGTCTTTAGCTAAAGTTGAAAGAATGTACTTACATATTACCTTTAAATTCAGGTTCTTTTTATTTTTATACTATTTTATTTTCCAGTACCACCAGTGTATATAAAATAATTACCCTTGTGAAATATAAATCCGTGAACATTCAGAGAGGTAGATGTTAAGTGTTGACAAAGGCAGAAGTTGGTGTGTTACAGGCTTCAAAATTAGCTGTGTTGAACATTTACTGGCTTGTGAGAAGTGGTTTAGGAAACCTTTGAAAGATTTAACTGCGAAAGGAACAGACTTTCTGAGGTCTGAAGGGATTTGTGGTGGAAGATTTCTGCGGACAGAATTGTTTCAAGACTGTGGTTGAGCGTGGCCTCCAGCCTTGAACCACTTTCTTCACAGTAGCTGCTGGAGGAACCAGAGATGGCGCATGCGAGAGCCAGGGGTGGTGCAAGAGAGAATCAGGGGTGGCCCACACGAAAGCCAGGCCATGTGTTACCTTTTGGCGGGGCCAGATAACTGAGCCTAAATTCAGGTTCTTGACACCTTGTTGAAGCTACTTGTCATGATAGTTAAGTGTGAAAAGAGGTGTTTCCATTGACAATCTACTTTATGCATGCTGTTTTCTCAAGCCTCTGCACTATCTGATCAGTTGTATTTCCAGAAATTTGAAAAGAAGTGGAACCCTGCAAATGATGAGGTGGCATTTACATCCAGGCTGGGCACATGGGGTGACGTGGTGTGGGCAGGGAAGCAGTACTCAGAGGTTCCTGCTGCTCTCCTGAAATTCAGACTGCTAGTCCTGCTCCTTGATACTGTTCTGGGTGGAATGAGAGGGAGCAGCTTTCCACAGTTGGTTTTATTGACCTTTAAAACTCTCTTGCAGGAATTCTGAGTCTACTCAGGTACCTTTTAGCCCATGGATTAGAGAATTCATTCATCTATAGAGAGAGGGAAAATACCTGCATTGCTCATGATTTACCTGGGGCTAAAGACATCAGGCGGGAGCTCAAAGTCACTCACACTCAAGTATATCCCTGATTTCGCCTAGTCCAACACACTCCACTGTGACCGTCCCCTGCCCTTGGGGCCAGGGGCTCAAGGAGCAGCCGAAATGAAAACCCAGTTTGAGTATATCCCCAGCTGTCACAAAAATCTCAGGTGGCTCACCCCATGCTCCCACCAGTCCCAGTCATGCTCATCTGAAACAGTTGAGGTAACCCGAGACCATTTCTGCAGGACTTGATGGGTCCAGCAGAGCACAGTGAGCCCAGGAGCAGGAATATGGCAGGTTCTTATTTGGATGGAGGACCATAAGGCCTGGTATGTAACTGGATCAAGGTGCTAATACAGGCTCTGAGCAAGACCTGGCAGCCCGGACACTGGCCTCCAATAAGGGCTAACGTCTAGATGTCTTACGTCACAGAGCCTACTCTAGGATAGAAATAATGTATGAGGCAACCTCAGGGTTTTTAATGGAAAAGGTTCTGAGCACCTCCAGTGTGCCAGGCTCTACCATAGGAGAAGACTCAGAAGCGTCAGGGCCCCAGGGAGTGAGGAGCCTGCCTCTGTGGGAACATGCCAGTGCACGCCCGGCGGGAGGGAAGGCCCTGGTGAACATGCTCCGTGACTCCATCTCCAAGGAGTGGCTGTTGTCTCCTGACTCCACACAGGAGAGCACGAGGCCGTCTGTGGTAGGCTTCCCTTCTTCTCCCTCACAGAAGGAGACATTTTACATTTCCTGTTTCCAGGTGGCGACATCCTTGGGGTCACTCTGCCTGTGATGAGGGCGGGTCACTGAGAAAGGGCCCGTCAGAGCCGGACAGTATGGCAATCCTAGGGACACCTGAGGACACTGAGATTGGGGCAGTGGCTCATGATGTAGCCGGGGGAGCCACCACTTGGCCATCGGTCTGCTGGCTTGTGCCTCGATGACCTTTGCCCTGTTCACTGGAGTCCATATGTCTGTCTCTGAGTTGCTTTTCATCACCAGCTAGCAACTCTGAGTCACATTTCTGGGCAGGAGGTGGAGTGCTAGTGGCTTTCTAGGAATCAGCTCTGCATAAAGAAGCCCCTTACTGTTCTGGGCCCTGTGGTTCTGTTGTCATTGGTGTGACCCGAGTAGCCCATTTTCCAAGAATGACATGCAGCAGCAGTGGGCTGCAGAGTTCAATTTTGTGTTGCTGACTATGGTTGGCATCTTGAATCAACCTCAGGCAGCAGTCTAGCCCAGGGCCTGGCAAAATTACAATGCTTGGGCCAAATCTGGCCCACCAGCTGTTCTTGTGAATAAAGTTTTATTGGAACTCGGCCACTTCCACTCATGTTTTACCCACAGCCACTCTCGTACTGCAATGGCAGAAGTGAGTAGTTGCAATAAAGGCTGAATGGCTGGCAAAGCCTAAAATATGTGTCTAGCCCTTTCCAGAAAGACTTTGCTTACTCCTGGTCCAGAATTAGAAGAGACTACATTTTTATTTATTTAAATCGGGACAGAAGATTACAATTCTGAGTCCAGGAAGTGCAGGATGTTTGGGGCAGGATTTAAGGCTCTCAACCCAAGGATGCCTAAGACTTGATGACTGGTTATAGCTGCCTGGAGGGATGTGTCGGGAAGGTTTTGAAGACTCTGTCTGGGCTGCTGTGGGCCCCTCCAAGGAGATGAACACAGTTACGATTAATTTATACAAAGAGCACCACAATGGGAAATGAGCAAGGCAAACCCAGGCTCTTCTCCAAAGGTAAACAGTATCCAGGAACAGCTTAGCATTTCCCCAGTGCTGCACTTGGCACTGCTGAACTTGGAGTTGTAAACACACCTTTACTGGGGTGAGAGGGAGGTGAGATTCAAATTCCATTTGAATGGTCGCAGCTTCCACTTTTTTTTTTTTCTTTTTTGAGACAGAGTCTCACTATGTCGCCCTCAGTAGAGTGCTGTGGCATCACAACTCATGGCAACCTCAAACTCTTAGGCTTAAGCGATTTTCTTGCCTCAGCCTCCCAAGTAGTTGGGACTACAGGCACCTGCCACAATGCCCAGATATCTTTTTGTTGCAGTTGTCATTTTTTTTCTTTTCTTTTCTTTTTTTTTTTTTTTTTAGCAGCAGGCCTGGGCCAGTGTCAAACCCACCAGCTTCAGTGTTATGTGGCTGGTACCCTAAGCACCGAGCACGGGCGCCGAGCCTCCAGCTCCAGCTTTACAATTAAAGCTCTCCATGCAGTCATGTGAGGCCAGCAGAGCACAAGTGTTTGCTCAGGAGAGCTTCTTGTGTGAAGAGTCCTGTTTTGGGGAGGGAGGAATTTATTTATCTGTCTAATCAAAATGCCAGCTAAAGTGTTCCCAGTTATTTTAAAACGAAAAGCACACGATGGATGATCAGGCTTGTTCACTGCAGAAAGCAGTGCTCAGGGCAGCTCCTCCCTCCCTCTCTCTCTCTCACACACAAACACACACACACACACGCTTTCTGGAAAGTATCCAGCCATGTACTACGAAAAATAGAGATATTTATTATCTTCACAATAGCTGGATACTTTCCAGACAGCCCTCATATATAAATCCCTTAGACTGTGGTTTTTAAAGTTGAATAATCTTAAGACTTCCTACCCATTATGTCTAATAGCCTGTAATTCTGTAACTGCAGCAAACGGCTCTTCCTCAGCGATCCAGAGAAATTCAGGCAGTGGAGTGGTCTCCTGCAGCCCCTCATCTGTCCAGTGGCTGTGTTGCTGAAAAGGTACGTGCACATCTAGTTTTTGGAACTCAAGCTACATTACAAATACACTGGGTCTGCTACTTATGCTAATTTTTTAAGAGCACATTAGTCACTTTTGTGTAAATCCAGAGTTTTCAGACATTGCACAGCTTTTGAGGGAAGAACTGCCAGTAGTCTTCTATGCATTTCAGCTGTTTTATCAAGGTGTTTTTTCCACTTAAGTAGAACTTAAAACTTCTCAGGGCCACCATTCCCTGACAGTGAAATACAGATAAAGAACTGAAGAATTCAGAAGGCGTGCCGCCTGGCACCGAGCACCAACCTCTCCCACATGTCACTGGGTCTCTCCCACACTCAACATTTCGGACTTAATTTTTTTTTCCTTCACACCATGAAAAATTGCTGAACAGGCTCCAGCTAACTAGGTTTTCTTTTCATTTAAAAAATGATATGAAGCATTTAAATTGCATAAGCCCACCAGACCCTATCTCAAATGCTGACTATTCAAAAAATGTATCCTACAACTTAAATTTGTTGAGAATTTATTTGCATAAAAATGAGTTTTTTTTCCCATGGAGTCCCTAGAAATCTATCACCAACTCAGCTGAGAAGGGGTGGTGGTGGGCACCTGTCTTAGTGATCCTTATAACTAAGAACACTGGTATGTCCAGCGTGAGTTTGTGAGTTGAAGAACAGACAGGGTGATCAGATGTAGAATTCCTCCATGTCATTATCTGCAGGACCAGGAGGTCCTGGGGGTGGTGGCCCATCTCTGCCAGTCTGCCCTGCTCTGGGAGAGTCAGAAGGGAGCAGTGGGGAGGAGTCTGTGCAGGGTGAGGTACTGGGAGACAGGGGAGAAGTACCAGCTGTCACTGAGGAGCAGGAAGACCCTTTGGTAAGGAGAGGGAGGGGAGCCCAGAGGGCCGCTGTGGCCCCCCTACTGACAGTGGGCAGTGGTCCTTCTCTAGAATCCTTGTGTGTTGACCAATGGCTGCTGCATCCCTCAGAGGGCAGGGGTGTTTCTGCCATGCTGCAGAACCTGCTGGGAGCGGAGTATGCAGACACCACAGATAGGTCTGAGGAGGACAGCCGCAGGCCAGTGTCCACATCTGTCTCCTGGGCCCCCTCTAGGTCATCAATGGAGAGGAGATGGCCGTGCCTCTGCTCCGATGCCCTGTGCCCTCGAGTGCCTGTGTTTGAAAACCACTGTGGTTCCTCTGAGGAGGCCAGGGAGGGGCCTCCTGTAGGCAAACAAAACAAGGACTTGCTTCTTTGGAAACACCAGGGAGGGCTGGGGATACTGTTGGCTTGTTCAGCAAGTCCCTGCTGGTGACCAAGAGGCAGCCCTGTCCAGCTGGACCCCAGGTGTGGATTGTTGAGTGAGGGCTGGTGGCTGCTGCCAGGCATAGGGCTTGTTGCGGTGGCACACGGCGAAGGGATGGAATGAGGTCTCCTCCCGGAGCAGTGGTGCGCTCTGCCAGGCCTGGGGACCTTCTTGTGCACCCTCTGTGCCTGTGGGGAGAGGCAGACAATGTTAGTGCAGAGTGTGGGCTGGCTGATTGACACATCAGGAGACACTGTCTCCAATCATTGGAAACTTCCAGCAATGTCATGGCCAGAAAGCATTTGATTCTCCAAACTCTAGAGTAGTGATTTCCAGCCTTTTTCATCTCATAGCACATTTGAAGCTGTAGTTAAACGTTTACAGCACATTTAAATTATGTTGCTCAAAATAAAAAATAATAAAATTATACTTGTTGGTGTGACTTGACACAAAATGAATAACGCCTACTCCATCAATATGCTTCGAACTGAGAGATCCAAGGAGGCCAATATCCTGAGCCCTCTGTAGGGAGTCAAGGGTACAGCCCCCTCCCAATGATCCTCACAGGTTTTTACTGCAATCTCAGGCATGAAAAAATACAGCACAGCAGAAAGCTTCCAAGGGAGAGTCAAGGTTAAAAAACAAGCAAATTTTCTTTAATTGCATGCTTGATCTTAACACATTCTGCTTACTACACTCCTGTTTTGCCTTTTTCTTATCATTGCTAAATATGACTTAGGACAGTGTGCTGTGTCTAGTGAGTATTGTTTTTAGTACTCAAGGCCCACAGTGATGCTTGGATTTTTCTCAGATCACTCTGTCCCTAGTGCTTAGCACTTTTAACTCTATGCTCTATCCTACATATACTTACTGTGCTTTGAACTTCTTTCAAAAATAATTAATGATCTTTAAAAAGTTTCATGGCACACACAAGATCCTCTCATGGCACACCAGTGTGCCAGAGCATACTGGTTGAAAATCAATGCTATAGAGACAGAGGCAGCAGAGCTTTGAGGGGCACCAGACTTCTCAGTGTGACGAGTCATCCCTAAGGCTAGGAAGAGATTTAGCTCCTCAATGCAATTTAGAATAGTATTTCTGAAAGTACACATGTCCATGGTGCTCAACAAATTAGCAAAAAGAATAAAGGCCTGACTGGGCCTGGTATTGGAGCCAAGAATCACCACAATGCATAGCTCTTGCTTCCCTCCAACCACAGCATCACCAGCTGTTCACTTGATAGACTCCAGTCAGAAACATTACCGATGGGAGGATGGGCATGAGCAGGACAGGACCTGCACAGTTTCAGGTTAGATCCACACAGGTCCTGGTTCAGGACAGGGGCTGACAGCACTCAGGGTCCACCTGCCTGGGCAGGCCTGGTGGTTTTCTTTGGCTCTGCTGGGGGTGGAGGGATTGGCTTCTCAAGTGGGGTCCTGCCTGACTTAAAGACAACTGGAAAATGCGAATGACCGGGCTTCTGTGTGTGCAGTCCTCCTGCTGGGGGGTCTGTCTCTGGCCTCTCTTGTGAGCAAGGGTGCTTGACTTGGAATGCTGCAGGCTGAGAGTGAGACACTGCAGATGTTTCAAGACACTCTTCCCCGCACCCTTCCAGAGTGAAACAAGCACCTGTGTCCCCCTCGCACAGATGCTTCACTGGCTCTCAGCTTTTGGCGGCTGCCCTTCTGAGCTGCTGTGAGGACAGTGGAGATATACTATGGGGTCAGTATCCTGTATTTCTTTCTGAGGCAGTGTAGGCAGGCTGCCTCACCACAGATCAGAAGCTCTCTTCTTTTCTGTTTAAGGAACTTTCTCTAAAGAACATAACAGCATCTCATAAATTAATCTGCTTAGGGCAACCAGTCAGGGAGTTCTGCTTATGTTCCCAAAGTCATCAAAAAATTGGAATTCAGTAATTGACCCATGGCTTTTTTCCTGAAACTTCTAAAGTAGGAAGTTTGCAGTTGGGGGAATGAAGGGGAATGGAGTGCACTGTGCAGCCAAGGATCTGGGTGTCAAGAAGCTTTATTCCCCTCTGGCACATGGGCAGAATCTTCTCTTCTTTGACTTCTGGTAAAAGTGACCCTGTCCCTCCCCAGGAAACCTGGCGAAGTCTCCCTGTTCTCTCAGGGTCAGAGTGTTGTCTCTCAGCCTCACACTTCCCCTTTCTGAGTAAGGTCATTTCCTCTTGTTCTGTCCTTGGCAGAAAGCATGATGCCTCAACAGTGTGGCAATGTCTGCTGTGGATGGATCAGTGATGCACCTTTCAACCCAGGAACTAAAAACTATTGGGGGACTGGGTTCACATGAGAAACCAGATTTTTGCTCTAAATAAAAACACCATATTTTGCTTCTCCTTTGGGTGGTTTTCATATAAAGATGTTACACACAGGCAAGCCTGTGTTACCTTTTTTTTTTTTTAATTTCAAAAAATTAAGAGGGTATAAATGTTTTTGTTTACATGTATTAATTCTGTTATGCTTGATTCAAGGTTATAAGTGTGCCAACCACCCAAATAGTGGTCATTGTACCTGGTAGGTAGGTTTTTGCCCAGTCCCCACCCCCCAAGTTACTTTCCATTGAGTTTTACTTTTCTCTGTGCACATGTGTGCTCATTGGTTAGTTTCAGAATAGTGAACATGTGGTGTTTGCTTTTCCATTCTTCAGATATGTCACTTAGGATAATGGTGTCCAGTTCTATCCAAATTTTTGCAAAAGGCCTTAAGTCATTCTTCTTTACAGCTGAGAAGTACTTCATAGTGCATATAAACAGCATTGTATTAATCCACTCATGAACTGATGGGCACTTGGGTTGATTCCACAGCTCTCCAACTGTGAATTGTGCTACAATAAACATTCAACTGCAGGTGTCTTTTTGATATCATGACTTCTTTTCCTTTGGGTAAACACCTAGTAGAGGAACTGCTGGATCAAACAGTAGGCTAACTTTTACTTCTTTGAGGGATACCCATACTGTTTTTTTTTTTTTTTTTTTTTTATATAACTTGTACTAATTTGTAGTCCCACCAACAGTGTATAATCATTCCTTTCACTCTGCATCCATACCAGCATCTATTGTTTTTGAACTTTTTAATAATGACAATTGTAGGGTGGAGTGAGATGGTGGACTAGAAGGATCGTTAAGCTGAGCTTTCCTAGTATGACTGGGGAAAAAATAAAGAACCCAGCCATACCTGGCACAGGGACCTTGCCTGAAGTTGCAGCTCAGGGAGCACAGCCAAGAAGTGGTGAACTGGATACAGTGTGTGAACCACAGTGGTGGAAATATGACGCATTAGGCAAGTGATTGTGACCTACTTGGCTCAGTCATCTCCCCTACAAAGGTCCAGGATTGGTGGAAGCCTTTCTGGAGTTCTCAGTTGTTGGGGGAAGCTGCACATTGAGTGGAAAGCTTGGAAGGGTGGGTGGACTCTTTATAGCAGCCAGATTTGAATACTGGTTGGGGTGGATTTGCCATTGGTTTGGTGGCTGGTGAGGCAGACATACTGAGAAGGTCTCAGTGGTTAGGGGGCTGCCATTGTGGTATGGTGAGGAGAAGGTGTTAGCAGGGGCCTAAAGCACAGCCATCTTAATTCCACCTACCAGGATCAGAACTCCTCTCTTGGGACAGGCTGAGGGACTCTCACATCCCACACGAACAGTTGTGAGGGTGCACTGTGAGACCAGTCCCTGAAGGATTCTGGAGAGCTTTAAGATCCCAACCTGGCAGGGTCTGAAAGCTGAAGAAACAATCAGGCAATCCCTGAGGGCAACTAAATTAGGAATAAGGACCATATAGGTTGGTGGTTGTGTTCTCTGTTTCTTAAAAAAAAACAAACACAGCACTACCTGGTGACATACTGCAACATATATATTCCTATTAAAATTGGTCCCTTCTGCTGTATAATTTTTTTTAGTACTTTATTATTATTATTTTTTCCTTTGTTTATTCTTTCTTTCTTTATTTTTTTCTCTTTTCCATATTGCTTGGGTTGCTGCAGTTTTTGGCTCTTCGAGCTTTTTTGTTTTGTTTTCTTTTTACTAATTTGTTTGGTTGGTTCTATTCTAAACTTCCATTTTTACTTTCAAGGACTCCTGTATTTTTGGTCACAAGGAAGAGTTTGGGTATTCTCAGGCTGATAAGGAGCTCCTGATTTCAAGGAGCCCTTCCAGCCAAGCCCCTAAAAATCCTTGAATTACAGGAGTGGCTTTAACACCATGCCAATCAATACTATTTCCTATTTCTTATATGACTCTCATTCTCTCTTCCTGTCCTCATTTTCTCCTGTTCTTCAATTCTTTTCTTTCACTCCCCTTCATTTTTCTTTTTCTTTTCTTTTTCTCTTTCCTTCTTTGTTTCTTCTCCTCTTGTTTCTCCCTGCTAGCACTTCACCTTTTTCTTCCTTTTGACCTAAGCTCTGAGACAAGGAAATTTGAAGCAAAGGAGGAAGCAAGAAGGAAAAACAAGGACAAGGAGGTGAACAAGTAGAAAGAACACGTGAAGAGGCACCAACAGAAAAATTCAGGCAACATGTAAAACCAAACAGAGAAACTCCCTCAAGGGACCATGAGACAGTTATTGCAGAAGACTCCAACTATAAATAATTAATGGATTTGACAGAAAGGGAATTTAAATTATGGATGATAAAGACAATAAAAGGAATGGACATGAAAATGGAAAGACAGAACCAAAAGTCAGACAAGAGATACGTAGAATATGGATATTCTACAGGATATGGCAGATCTTAAGGAAATGAAGGAGACAATTAAGGAATATAAAGATGCAGTGAAAAGCATCAAAAATTGGTTAAACCATGGAAAAGAAAGAACCTCAGAGCTAGAGGACAAAGTTTTCAAGTTAACCCCATTGTCAAGTAGGCAGAAAAGAAGAGAGAAAGCAGAACAGTCACTTAGAGAACTAGGAGACGCTACGAAGCATTCAAACATGAAAAATAGGGATCTCTGAAGGGAAAGAAGATTGTCCCAAAGGAATGAAAGCCCTACTGGAGACTATCATAAATACAACTTCCCAAGTTTTACTAAAGATCCTGACATACTCCTTTCAGATGCATATCAAACCCTGGCTGATCTCAACTCAAACAGAACATCTCCATGACACACTGTAATGAACCTTGACCCAAAGTCAAGACGAAAGAAAAAATTCTGCAAGCAGCCAGGAGTAAGCACCAACTGACCTACAGAGGCAGAGCCATTAGGATAATAGCAGACTTTTCAACTAAAACCTTACAAGACAGAGGACCATGGTGATCCACCTTCAACATTCTTAAACAAAACAAATTTCAGCCCAGAATTCTGTATCTTGCTAAACTAAGCTTCAAAATTGACAGAGAAATCAAATCTTTGGTGGATATACAAGTACTGAGGAAATTCACCACAACAAGACCAGCACTGCAGGAAATACTTAGACCTGTTCACAACACTGACCATCACAGTGGAACAACAGCAGAGTAAACACCCAGAAGCTAAAGGTCAAAACTTAGCTTCTACAGTGGTGCAAAGGATAAAACTACACAACAGACTTTCACAAAACAAGATGAATAGAATTCCACCACACTTCTCAATTCTCTCAAAAAATGTCAATGGATTGAATTTACCACTGAAGAGGCAGAGGCTGGCTGATAGGATAAAAAAGGAAAACCATCCATATGCTATTTTTAGGAGGCACATCCAACCTTGAAGGACAAATCAAGACTCAGGGTTAAGGTTTGGAAAACAGTATTTGAAACAAATGGAAATCAGAAGAAAGGAGGGGCTGCAATCTTATTTTCAGATACAAGCAGATTTAAAGCAATTAAAGTTGAGAAAGACAAATATGAACACTTTATACTGGTCAAAGAAAAAATACAACAAAAAGACATTTCAATTTTAAATACTTAGGCACCCAATTTAAATGCTCTCAGATTTATGAAAAAGAACTTGATGTGTCTGAGCACTATGATATCCCATAACACCATAATAGCCAATATCCCCCTGACAGAACTGGACAGATTCTCTAAACAGAAACTAAACAAAAGTACAAAGGAATTAAATGTGATCCTGGAATAAATGGATTCAATAGACATATACAGAACACACCATCTCAAACCTAAAGAATATACATTTTTCTCATAAGCCTATAGTACATCCTCCAAAATAGACCACATCCTAGGATACAAATCAAACTTCATCAAAATTAAAAGAACAGAAATTATACCTTGTATCTTCTCAGACTACAAGGCAATAAAGGTGGAACTCAACTCCAACAAAAATGTTCAAATCCACACAAAGATATGGAAATTAAACAACCTTTTGCTGAATTATAGTTGGGTTTGGGAAGAGTTAAAATTTATTAAATTCCTCAAGCATAACAACAATGAAGGCACAAGTAACGAAAACCTATGGGATGCAGCAAAAGCAATCTTAAGAGGAAAATTTATCACATTAGACACCTACATTCAAAAAACAGAAATAAACAGCATCAACAAACTCACAAATCATTTTATGTAATTATAAAAAGAAAAAAAATCTAATCCCAAACACAGGAAAAGAAATAACCAAAATTAAATCAGAGATTAATGAAATTGAAAACAAAAGAATCATTCAGAACATTAACACAAAAAGTTTTTTTTGAAAAAATAAATAAAATCAATAAACCTTTGTCCAGATTAACTAGAAACAGAAAAGTAAAATCTCCAATAACATCAATAAGAAATGATAAAGGGGAAATGACAACAGATGCCACAGAGATACACGAGATCATCTCTCAGTATTACAAGAAACTCTATGCCCAGAAATTTGACAGTGTGGAGGAAATGGATCAATACCTGGAATTGCACCTTCTCCCAAGACTTATCTAAGAAGGAAAAGATCTTTTGAATAGACCAATATCAAGAACTGAGATTGAAGAAACAATAAAAAATCTCTCAACAAAAAAATGCCCTGGTCCAGATGGCTTCAAACCAAAATTCTATTAAATCTTCAAAGGGAAAAAAAAACCCAAAAAAACCAACAAAACAAAACAAAAAAAAAAACAAACCTTCAAAGAAGAGCTTATACCCATGCTGCAGAAATTATTCTAAAAAACCAAGAAAGAAAGAATCTTTTCCATTCTTTTCACCTTCTATGAAACAAAATCACCCTGATACCAAAACCAGGAAAAGATTCAACTAAAAAGGAGAACTTCAGACCAATTTCACTAATGAATATAGATGCAAAAATTCTCAATAAAATCCTAGCTGATAGCTCACTGCTACACATTAAAAAAATCATTCATCACAATCAAGCAGGTTTCATCCTAGGGATGCAAGGCTGGTTTGTCATACACAAGTCGATAAACGTAATTCACCATATCAATAGAAGCAAAAATAAAAACTATATGATCATCTCAATAGATGCAGAAAAGGCATTTGATAAAATTCAGCATCCTTTTCTAATCAGAACACTTAAGAATATAGGCATAGGTGGCACATTTCTTAAATGGATTGACGCCATCTACAACAAATCCATAGCTAATATTATACTGAATGGAGTAAAATTGAAAGTTTTTCCACTTAGAACTGGAATCAGACAAGGATGGCACCTTTCACCACTACTTTTCAACATAGTGCTGGAAGTCCTTGCCAACACAATCAGGCAAGGGAAGGAAATGAAGGGAATCCAAATGGGGGGAGAGGAGGCCAAACTCTCCTTCTTTGCCAATGATATGATCTTATAGTTAGAGAACCCCAAAGACTCAACCACAAGACTCCTGGAAGTGATCAAAAAATACAGTGATGTTTCAGGATATAAAATCAATGTCCACATATCAGTAGCCTTTGTATATGCCAATAAAAACCACGATGAGAATCTAATCAACCACACAATTTCCTTGAAAGTAGCCTCAAAAAATAAAATGAAATACCTAGGAATATACTTAACAAAATAGGTGAAGGACCTCTACAAAGAAAATTAACAGCAAGAAAAGAAATAGCAGAAGATATTAACAAATGGAAGAACATACCATTCTTTTGGCTGGGAAGAATCAACATTGTTCAAATGTCTATACTTCCCAAAGCAATCTACAGATTTAATACAATCCCCATTAAAATACCATCATCATACTATCAAGATTTGGAAAAAATAATTCTTCGTTTTGTATGGATCCAGAAAAAGCCTCATATGGGCAAGGGAATTCTTAGTAATAAAAACA
>CAUYPK010063121.1:0-18497 GCA_963574355.1 Loris lydekkerianus
ACTCAGCCCTACTATGAAGCTAAACTATAGCTTTCACATGAAGGCTATAACCCAACTATACGTCAAGACTATGAGGAAAGGACCAAGGAAGGGGAAGGGAGGGGGGAGGTTTGGGTGGAGGGAGGGTGATGGGTTGGGCCATATCTATGGTGCATATTTTTATCTATAATAAAAAAAATAAATAAAATAAAAATAAAATAAAATATAAATGCATATTATTACAGATTCTGTAATACTTCAGAAACCAGTCATTACTAATTGAAGAACAGTATTTTCTTCAACATGATCTACTTCTTAGAGATAAATACACATGAGAAACCTAGCTCAGATAATTATCAGATAGTTGATGATAAAACAATTAAATAAAAGGTCATCTGCCTTATTTCTGAACATAAGCTGCCATTTCTGTTAGACTCTTTGTTTGTAGAATAATTTGACTTATAAATGTTTCTGCTCATGCTGAAAATCAGTAACGCTCATAATGGAATGCTCTGGGTGAACCTGATGAACGCAGAAGGTAACACCTAGTGCTACGGATGCACTTTAAACTGATATGTTGTCACTTCAAATTACTTTGTATTGGCATCTGTGGTTATTTAGACTTACAAGTTAATTTGGATGACTTCCAGAACAAATAAACAAGTGCAAAACTGTCTCAATGCATTTATTGTGCTTGAATGATTGAAGCGTTCTGTGTGTGTGTGGCTTTCATGTTCCAGAATAATTATATGTAACAGCAGGAGGTGGCTAGACTTCCAAACAAACTGTTCTTTTATTGTAAATTATATGAAATCTACATAAAAAGAATATTTAGTTTTAATTACAGTAATAATACATAGAAAATGACTAAATCATCTTACCGAAAAAATCTCTTTGTATAACATAATGACATTGATAGCCATAATAGTAAAATGTGAATGGCAATGTTTATAGAAAAAAATAAAACAATTAATTAAATAAGGAAGGACTTTGAAATAGTGTCATCATAGTTGAATAAATAGAAAACAGAGCTATTCAAAAATAATTTTTAAAATTAGTCTTCAAAATAGTAATTTTCTTTTGGAAACTAAACAATGATGTTCACTCTAAGAATGTGCAAATTCAATGTCATCTAAGAAACCATAGGCAAAATGAGCTCTGATGATTAATTTGTGAAATAATCCTAGAAAAAGTGGTACATACTTCATTGCTGAATATCTCTAAGGCCACCTTTGAAGTACCTACTTTGGGAAGGTATGCGCTGATTCCAGCACCAATCCACCCTTCAAAGCAATTTTGGAACTCTTTTTTCTGGAATTGCCATGAAAGCAGTCATTGTACTACTCTTGTTGTCCTGGATGTCATTAAAATGTCTTCCTTTTGATATATATTTTTACCTTTTCTCTTTATATTAAAGAGAAAAGTTATTGGGGGTCAAACCAGGTGAATGGGGAGGGTGTTTCAAATAGTTATTTGGTTGACTGGTTAAAAACTCCCTCACTGACAGGGCCAGGTGAGCTGGTGCACTGTTGTGATACAAGAGCCACGAGTTGTTGACAAAAAGTTCAGGTCATTTTCATCTAACTTTTTCTCACAGCCTTTTTAAGAATTACAGACAGTAAATTTGGTTAATGGTTTGTGACGTTGGTACAATTTCATTATAAATAATCCATCTATATAAAAAAAAATTAGTAATATCATTTGACTTTTGACTGGAATAATGGAAAAAGTGGTGAAGAATTAGCTGACTTCCAGTGTGCATTTTGACGCTTTGTTTCAGGGTTGTGTTAGTACACCCATGCTTTGTCGGTAATAACACCACCTAAATCATCATCTTGCCTCTCTAAAAGGTTTTGGTAAACTTTTAATTCCTTCGTTTTTACTCATGGGTGAGCTCCTTTGGGACCATTTTTGCATATACCCTTCTCATACCAAGGTTGTCAGTTAAGTTTTTCCTAACTTTTTTAGTATAGGTGTTTGCTTGGTCTGCTATGCCTCCCAGTCAGGCAATAATTCTGAACCATAATTTGACAATTTTTTGCAATGTTTTCATTAATTCTATTCCAATACTAGCTGCCCTACCCTCTCTTCATTAGTGATGCTTTGTCTTCCCTCAGAAAAGGCTTTAATCAATTTTCACACTACAGTTTTTTTCTTGGCATTATTCCCATAAACTTGAACTAAAAAGTTCCTGATTTTGTTTCCACCGTCGCCAATTTTAACAAGAAAGTTAATGTTTGTTCATTGCTCTAATTTAAGTTCCCTCGTTCTCATGATGCTACACAAATCCTGCAACAACAATAATGAAGCCACTCAGCAAGGCACTGCCACATGTCCCCACAGACACAGCTGTTGGACACTTAATGAGCTGTTTGTACAATGCTGCCAACGTTAAGCGCAAGGTGGCAAGTTCTCAAACTTAATTGTCCAACCTTGTATATCCATTGGGTGTATTAAAATGTGCAGTTTCTGAGTCCTACTGAGACCTATTTATACAATAGTCACTTCTACATATATCTATTACTTAAAGTTGTGCCTGTAGCCATGTGCCATGGTGTAGGCTTGCTCCTGTGGAACTTTTCTCCAGCTATATATTCACTCAGGGAATTCTCAATAAATATTGGTATTTAATATTCATGCATGACTTTGTATGTCCTGCACTGATCTGCCAGCTAATATAAAACAAAACCTTCTATATTCAAATAGTATGGCACTTAACTTTATGTCAAATTTTGGCTATGTTGCCCATGTTATTCTGTAAAAAACCAGTCTAGATGTTTTTTGTAAAGATATTTTTAGTTAGGATTAACATTTTAGTAGAATTTAGAATTTAATTGAAGAAGATTACTCACCACAAGGTGGATGGACCTCATTTAAGCAACTGAAGACCCTAGAAACAATATAAGTTTGTCAAAATCTTCT
Organism: Loris lydekkerianus; assembly: GCA_963574355.1. Lineage (NCBI taxonomy): Eukaryota > Metazoa > Chordata > Mammalia > Primates > Lorisidae > Loris > Loris lydekkerianus. The sequence continues at coordinate 2,902 of CAUYPK010063121.1, forward strand.
TCCTGAAGACTTCAACATAGAGACTGTGCCTGAGTCTGAAAATTGAAAACAAAATCATAATAGATTTTGGATTTGTCAGTTCCCACAATCAATCACAAGAGTGAATTCCTTACACTCTTGTGTGTGTGCGTGTGTGTGTGTGTGTGAGATTCTATTTCCACTTTTAAATAGGGAAATCTGACTAATACACATACCCATTGGGATTCTGTTAAATATTTCATAACTAATGCTCAAAACTGAATTCTTGGTTTCTCCCCACCCAGTGGTACAAATTATGGGTTCACTTTCAATGTAATTACACTCCTGTAGATACTTTGGGGTTCTCTACTGTCTGAAATGTATATGCTAATCTGGATCTGCTCAACTCTCTTGTTTATTACTCACTAAACTTGAAGAAAGGCCTAGTGTATCCTATTTATCTCTCAATGTCCACATAGTTGAGATAAAATTAAAATATTTATTTTCAAGCCTTGTTTCCTTCCAAAATTACCTCTGTTATCTTCTCCATTCCAATTCCAAAGAATTTTCCTAAACTTGGAAAAACAAAGTTTTCCATCAAGGCAAATGCATGTGAGTTAATGGACATTGTTTTGAACCACCTGCATAGGATTAAAGTTACACAGCTATCTATGTTTTGATGCTTGCCGCCTTCAGGTATGACTAGAAATAGTTGCTGGAATTATAAGTGGAATGCCAGACACATTTTGTATGTATAATGCATACTTTTTAATACAAATTTTTTGGGGAAAATAAGGTAACCCGTTATACATGGATAGTATAGCTTGGGAGGAGGAGAGCACAGTGAGTTTCTTGGGGCTGCTGCACCCTCCTGCCTGGGTCCTCTGGTCCCAGGGGTTACAGTCCAAGAGGATCAGAATCTGTTGGTAGGGGGCTACAGTGGTCTCCACCAAGCACTGCAATCTGGGCAGTGGGTGTTGGCAAGCCTGGCAAAAAGGCCATGACCATGGGATATGAAGGCCAGGGCCTGAGGTTGGGCAGCATGGAGAGGACCAGGTGCCTGTGTAGGCCCCAGGGACCCACCTAGCTGCCTGGGAGCCAAATGGCCTTAGAAATTCCTGTCCCCTCCAGCCACATGTGTGGCCATCTCAGCCACAGCCTCCAATGTGGAGGGGAGAGAAAGCTCATTGAAATGAGTACATGGAGTAAAAGCATGTTTCCCATCCCTAATGTGAGTGCCTTCCTCCAATCGTATAAAAGCATAAATACAACAAAAAAGACTGAATATTCTGGGAGTAGGAGAGAATTCATTCTGACTACTTTCAAGTTAGGGACATCGTTTGTTGTTTTCATAGTCCTAACTGAAACATCAGCTTATCTGGGGCTTCAGATTGTCACTACAGATCTTGTGAATTGGCAGCATTTCAGCAGCTATAATCGTGTGAGTGAATGGTTTATAATCTCTCTCTCTGTGTTTGCGTGTATGTGTGTATTTTGTATATGTATAATATAAAATAAGTGATGAAAAATTATAATAATTATATGGTTTAATATTAAAATAATTTGTGTGCAGAAATATGACACATATATATTCACACTTAGAACGAATTTTCACTATTGAATTTCAGATTTCTGGAATTGGCTTTCTCGTCTCATTACATTTAAAGACAATGATGACTTTAGTTCTAATGCTAAAAGGAACAATGATGGTGCATAGTAATATCTGGTAATAGAAATAAGTAAAATACCTTCATTGGTTAATTCTAATCCACAATTTATAGGGAATAAATATCTTGGTAACTGTGACTATGAGAGTTACAAACATTTTTGGCAAACTAATGGATATGGTAAAATTGCCTAGTTACTCATTGTTGCTGTACAAAATGAGAAAATAAAAGGATGAACTGAGCAATTTGGATATTTTATGCTTGTAACATTTTATGCATGCATACTCATAAGAACTGTGTGTGGGTGTTCATGTATGTATACCTGTGAGGGTGAACTTTAAGCGTTTATTTGGACTATAGAATGCCCAAAAATTTAGTCAACCATCATTACAGGTATTTGATGTCATATATAAAGCTGAAGTGGTTTGTATATGACATGAGAGACACTATATGAAACCCCAATAAGACCTTTATCTCCTATATCCACAGGGCTATGATTGTTGAAAAAAAATATATAGAATCTGGCCAGACTAAGATACATTGAACCCTGACCTTCCCTAGGCATCTATTATTAAAGTGCAGGCATTACCTAGATGGAAAAGGGTCTTAAAAGTTGGAATGGGATCAAGCAAAGAGATTCTGATGAAGTTGGGGACATAAAGTTGGTGAATTTTAAGGAATCTTCACTGTTAGTAGAGAAAACATCTCTCCCCATGTTGTACAAGGGCCCCCCAGCCCTTTGGAAACAGTCTGTTTATCCCCATTGGAAGTGGCCTCTCCATCCTACTGTGGGGGGATTAATACTGCATTATTTAAAGTCAGAATAACTATCTCCTCTGAGATATGCAGCACACAGCTGTACTGATTCTCCCCAGAACTCACTCCCAAAATCCTTCTTTTTTTTGAAGACATATAACCTGACTCAAATCCCAGCAGGCTCCTAAAGGTGAAGTGCCAAGTGTGATCCATGCATGACAAAGTGTACAAGGGTGAACTTTTTGAGTTTTGTCCTGCATATACTCCAACTAAACTATTTGAGTTTTGTCCTGCATATACATAGGCATCCAGGGAGCATATGTAAGAATGAATATTAACAGTATGGGACAGTGGTGAAAGGAATGTAAAGTTAAACCACAGTGACTTGATTGATGTGTACTCACTAAGCAGAGATTCTGCATTTAATATTACAGCTCAGAGAGTTAGAAAGGACTCTAATAGAAAGGCTAAAATGATGACCACAATAGCAAGTTCTGCTTCAGTTTATCATAAAGGAAGAAATTCAAAGACTTAGGGAGACTGCAAGGTTAGGGTAGAGTTGCTATTTAACTCTTACCTAACTACTCTGGAAGAGTTTAGAAGATACCTTTCACCATGACCGTGAGAAAAACTGTTATGATGGGAAACTCAGAACCTATAATAGATCTTCCCTACTTTACAGACTTTACAGTGGACTTTACAGTGGAAACAGCAGTGTGTGAGCTGTGAAACCTAAACATGAAGGGGTTAATTGGATTCTGAGATGTCAGGGGCCAAGTGGTGGCACTCTATCACTAGACAAAGGGGAAAAGGTGGTTACTGTAGGAGTCACCAGAGTCAAAGTAGCAATCAAAATAGTCTAACTCAGTGGAGCATAATATTCCTAGAAGCGAAAAATCTCCCAGGAATGGAAGTGACGATAGAAAGAAGTCTATTAAACTTATACTTAATCTGTTATGTATAAATCTATTAAATTTATAATATATTTTTATATATTTATACATAAATATATAATATTTATATATACTTAATCTGTTAAGTATAAATCTATTAAATTTATACTTAATATATACATATATGCAGAAAGTTCTGGGTCAAAAGAACAAAAGACTTCTGAGAAACATAAAAATAGAGAATAAATTATCACACTTAGTTTGGTTTACAGACCCAGATACCCTTAAAAGACATGAGGTTTATTCACCTTGTGAAAGGTTCCCAGTACACTGCCAAAAATGTATACTTGTAATTTTACTCCTAGCTTTCTTCAAAGGTACATACAGCTTCTTACCTGGATAACTATTCATGGAGAAAACAAAATAATCAGAATTTTCAGGGATTGCTTGATGTTGGCTCAGAACATAGCCTAATTCAAGGAGACACAAACATTATTGTGTTCTATCAGTTAGAGCGACACGTGGAGTTTTAGATCAATGGAGTTTTAGCACACGTACATTTCAACTTGGGCCCTGGGTATCCTAATACCATTCAGTTGTTATTTCCTCAGTTCTCAAATGTATAACAGAAACAGTATGCTTAGCAGACAATAGACTCCCCACATGGGTTCAGGATCTGCAGAGTAATGGCTATTATCATGGCAAAGGGCATGTAGCAGCAACTAGAACTCTGTCTACGTAGGGAAATCGTAAACCCAAAGCTGCATTGATATCCTGGAGGGATCACAGAAATTTTTCCCTGACTAGGGACTTGAAAGATGAAAGGGTGGTAATTTCCACAAAATTCCCCCTTCATCTCACTTGGCTAATGCATAAGACAGGTGGATATTAGAGAATGATGGTGGATAATGGTCAATTTAAACAGGTAGTTAATTCTAATTGAAGCTACTGTACCAGAAGTGGTTTCATTGCTTCAGCAAATTAACATATCCCTTGGTACCAGATAAACAGCGAGTGATCTAGGAAATGCCTTTGTTTCTTTTCCTGTCAATAAGGGTCCTCATAAGTATTTTGCTTTCAGCTGGCATGGCCAATAATAAAACTTACCAGCACTGCCTCAGGGGCATCACAACTCTCTATCCCTGTGTAGTTATTTTGTTCACAGGAATCTTTATCATCTTTCCCTACCATAAGATATCACACTGGTGCATTATGAGGATGACTTGTTGATTATTAGTCCTAGTAACCCAGAAACAGTTACTACTATAGACTTATTGGTAAGATGTTAGCATGTCACAGAACAGAAAAGAAATTTGACAAAATATCTTCCTCATTGAACTTTCTAGGAGTTCACTAGTGCAGAGCATGGACAGATATCCCCTTCAAATTGAAAAACAGGTTGTTGCATGTGGCTCCTCCCACAGCCAATAAAAAAGGACAGTTAGGCCCCTTTGGATTTGGAAGGCAACATATTTCTCAACTGGTTGTGCTATTATGACACGTTTCTAGTTTTACGAAGAGCCCAGAACAAGGGTATACGCTACACTAGGTCCATTTTTCTGTGCAAGCTGCTCTGACATTTGGAAAATATGATCTAGCAGATCCAATGGTGCTTGAATTGTCAGTAACAGATAGGGGTGTTGTTTAAAGCCTTTGGCAGGTCCCTGTAAGTGAATTACAGATTAGTCCTCTAGGATTTTAGAGCAAAGTCCCGCCATACTCTGTAGGTAACTATTCCCATTTTAGGAAATTTCTCATATTCTACAACTTGGCCTTAGTAAAAACTGAGTGCTTGAATACATGCCAACAATTCACCATGCAAACTAAACTCCTCACCATAAAATGGTGTTATCTGAGTGTAAGCCATGAAGTTGGCTGCACAGCAGTGCTCCATTATCAAATCGAGGTGATAGATCTGTGATTAATCCCAACATGGCTTCAAGTCATAATTAAGTTTTGTGAAGAAGTGGCCAAAATCATGGCTCCTGGCACACAACTATCCATCTTATGGCCTATACCTGGGGCCTCGTGTAGACTGCCCTATTATCTGTTGACAGAGGAGTATATTAATAAGGCCAGGCTTGCAGACTGTTCTGCATGACAGGAGCACCATCCAGATGTGGACATCACGAATACAGTGCAAAAATAGGCAGAGGCAAAGATGAATCAGTCAGTGCAGGGAGTGTGGCTAATGTTCTAATGTTTTGATTGTTCAAGAATTTGGACAGAAAATAGTGGGAATATCTGGGAATCCTCCTATGAATGGGAAAGAAAGAAAAGGTATTTGTTTCCCATGTGAATGATGATAAAAGTATGACATCAGCAGGATGGATTATTTATTATCACGTAGGTAAGACTCATCATTTGGAGACTGGCCAACCTCTTTCTGCAGTTAACACCTATCATTGCCTAATGGGTATATGAGTAAAGTGGTTACAGTTGCAGGATGAAGATAATGCATGGGCTTAAAAACAGAAATTTTTATTTACCAGGCCAACATGACTAAAATTCTTCCTAAATGTTCAGTTTTCTAGAAGCAGGACAATGCTGGATCTCTGATATAAGACTGTAACTAGGAGTGATCAGGCTGCAAGGGTGACAGATTGATTGCAATGGACCTTTTCCATTTTTTTTTCTTAATGGAATTGATACTAACTTTGTGTATTGATATCATTCCTGCATAAAATGGTTCTGCCAAAATTGCCATCTGTAGAATCACAGAATGTCTTAATCACCATCGTGGCATTCTAAAGAACATTGCTTATTATATAAGAAACTCACATTACAACAGAAGAAATGTGACAGGGGGCCCAGTTTCATAGAATTCACTGATCTTACCAAGTTCCTGAAACTACTGGCTTGATAAAAAAGTGGAATGACCTTTCAATACTATTTCCACCAGTGCCAACTAGGTGATAATAGTTTTCAGGACTGAGACATGATTCTCCAAAAAGCTGTGTATACACTAAACAGCATCTAATATACAGTGATGCTTCTTCCGTGGCCAAGATTCTCAGGCTGAACAATCAAGGGGTGACCCATAGCAAAATGTTTGCCTTCTGGAGTATGTCCTTATGCTTCACTAGCTTAGAGGTCTTAGTTTCAAGGGAACACTGTTTTCACCAAAAGACTCAACAACAATTCATTCGAACTGGAAGTTAAAACTGCCACCTAGACCCTCATGCCTCTGAATCAACAGTTAGGGTAGAAGTTCCTGTGCTGGATAGTATGGCTGATCCTCACCATCAAGTAGAAAATTTAAAACTACTCCAAAACACAGGTGAGAACAAGTATGTCTGAAAGACACAGCAGCCTTTTGGGCATGCCCTGTGTGTAAGGTCAATAAAAAACTAAAATGCAATACCTCAATCCAACCAGGTCTACTGATTAGGAATGAAGGTTCTGGTTTACCCCATCAGATAATGAACCATGAACAAACAGCTTGGGGATTTGCTGAAGGCTAAGTGGATATTAGATTGGTAGCAGAAGTTAGTTACAAATACAAGCATTGACTATGTGACCAGTTATAGAAATGAGGAGTGTAATTTGCAGATGTACTCCTTATTTTGTTATGAATGTTTCTGTGCGTGGGTGTATATGTAGTCAAATTGTTTTGATTTTGCTTTCTGCTGTTAATTACTTATCATGCAATAGAAGGTTATGTATTTCCTTGTATTTATCATACAATATATCATGAAAAGAGTAAGCCTCAAGTAGAATTGACCTAGTTTTCTAGAAAAGAGACTAGCATGTTTTAATTTGTTCTCATTATAGTTGTATCATTTAGAAATAATTATGATCTTAGATTTTTTTTTTTTTTTTTTTTTGAAGACAGAGTCTCACTATGTTGCTTGGATAGAGCGCTATGGTGCCATAGCTCACAGCAACCTCAAACCCCTAAGCTTGAGCAATGATCTTGTCTCATCCTCCCAAGTAGCTGGTACTATAGGCAAGTGCCACTATTCCTGGCTAGTTTTTTTCTATTTTTAGAAGAGACAGGATCTTTCTCTTGTGCAGGCTGGTCTTAACCTCCCGAGCTCAAGCAATTCACCTGCTTAGGCCTCCCAGAGGCCTAGGATCACAAGCATGAGCCACCAGGTCCAGCCAGTCTTAGATTGTTTACGCTTCAGAATTAAACGTGGATTAAATGAATACATGTACATGCTAACTTCGTAAAGGATAATTTTCTTTGGTAATTTTATGTGTCAACTTCCTTAGGCCAGAGGTGTCCAAATATTTAATGAAATATTATTACAGGTATTTCTGTGGGGTGTTTATGGATGAGATTAACATTTAAATTGGTAGTCTAAGAAAAGAAAATTGCAATCTTCCTCTGCATAAAAGAGAATTCCTCTTACCTGAGTGATTTTTGCACTGTGATACAGAACTTTTTCTTGACTTCATATCTTTGGATATTTTATTAGCTTCCATAACCAATTCATTGTAAGATATTTTAATATTATATTCAATATAATATATCTTAGTCATATACTGCATAATGACATTTTGGTGAACAACAGACTGTGTATACAACAATGGTCCCACAAGATTATCATGGAGATGAAAAATCCCTATTGCCACGTGAGGCCCTTGCCATCCTAACTTTGTAGCACAAGTCATTACTCACATGTCTGTTGTAATGTGGTATAAATAACTCTATATGCTATCAGTTATCTAAAATTATAACACATACAATTATATACTTACACATAAAGCTTTATAATGAAGGAAACAACCGTTACTGGTTAATATGTTTGCTATATGTGTACCATAGGAGAAAACAGAACTAGAGATATTATACAGAAACTTCATGAAACCAGAACGTGAATAGACACAGTTGTCAGGGGATTGTTACTAAAATACATAGCACAGAATGAAAATGACAGTCAGAGAGAAAAATTGATAAGAGGATAAAAAACACAAAATAGAGAGTGTGAATATGTTTCATTTACTCAGATGGAGGAAAAGAATCCTGATGGAAGGTAAATTTAAAGAGATGATGGCTAAAATTTTAGTTGAGCTGATGAAAAATATCAGTCTACAGATCCAAAAGCTAATGTGTTTGTCAATTAACAGTAAAATAACAAAACCAAAGTGAAGAACTAAAATTTAAAAGCAACCAAGGGTAAGACAAATAACTACAAAATAACAATACTTATGATGCCCGGTTACTTCCCATTAGGAACAATGAAAGCTGGAAAAGGGTGCAGGAATAGCTGCAGGTGCAGAGAGAAATGAAATATTAACTTATAATTATAAATCAAGTAAAAATCTGTCAAAGAACAGAAGCAAAATCAACACATTTTTGAGAGAGAAAGAAAGAAAGTGGGGCTTGGACACCAAAGGGCTATTATAAACAAGAGATTTGGGATGTACAAAGCAATTTCACATGGAAGATCTGAAATGCTACTAGAAAAAATTATTTGTGAAATAGTGCTGGTGTGGGCAAATGTAGACCAACTGTACAAAAGAGCAATCATGCAATAGCTCTAGGGTTATAAGTTTAAATGTTGGCCACCTATTCCAAGGAAAAATCATTATATAGATTATAAGAAGCTGACTAAAGTTCCATGATTATTCTATTATTTGGAAGATAAGTAATGACACTAATATTATATGTAGACATAGACATAGAAGTACTAGAAATTCTAGGATACCAAAATGTTAGAGAATATCTTAAAAATGCTTAGCTATACGAAGTGAAAAGAAATCATAGAAAATTAATAAAATTCTGTAAGCATCAGAAGTACAAAAATAAGACAGTAAAATAAACCCAAATATCAGTAAAGCAACAAAGTTTTCCCATTAGTTAATAAAATCAGTGAATAAAATAATTTTATGAAAATAGATGGATTTTGATTTGTCCTGCTTTCATTTGATTAAAAGGCATTTTAGAATTTGAAGGCTGTGTAGTTTACACTCTCGCCAGCATGTTCTTTGAGAATCAACAAACATAATACACAGGCAAATATTAATTTGTGCTGGAAAGAAAAAAGGATAGCATTCTTATAAGAAACAACCCACTAAGAATGATAGACACAATCTAATGTATGCTGAACTTGGTATGTGGGAAAAGACAAATGGGGCATTTTAAAATTCTGACTCTGATCAAATGGTAGAATGTAATGTGGAAACGATCTTATCAAAGTCTCATTGATATTGTCAAACTTCAAATGAAGGCAGATGGAGCCCAGGAAAATAGAGAAAGGAGTGACATGGGACTGTCCTTAAAAGATTGGCCACAATTTGAAAGTCAATGGTAAAGGGACTCCTAATGATTAAGTTAGCAACAAAAACTAGTAAGATTTGTGGAATGATATTACAAATTTTAAACAGAGATGGTACTGAATTAGCAGGAGAGATACATTTTTTAATCAAATTACGAAAATAAACTATAATCAAGTTTCCTAAAATACTTACAGAGGGAGAAACTAGGGCAAATAATAATGAACAGACAAACTGGAATTCCAGGAAAGACAATGTAAAGATGAGCATTGGATTCAAGAATTAAATGTCATATTTCTCATTATCGAAAATTGATTTAATGAACAGTAATTAAAATAAAGTGATTCTCAAACATTTAATGTGATGCTTAACTATGAAACAAGAAAGTCTTATCAAAATCAGCAATAAGATATGCTGTCTACCTGGTCTTTATGATATATATACATATATTTGAAAATATCCAACCAATGAAAAAGCTTAAGAATAGACATAAATTAACAGCCATTTCTAAGTTAAGAAAATGTTGAGGTAGGCTAATAACATTCTTCCTGTATTTCATTTTTGATTGCAAGCTCAATGGCAGAGACACTATATTAACATCATATTTTTGATAGCAATCATTGCAGTATACTCTTGGTGCTTAATGCATGTTTATGATAATATTAAAAAATTAAGGAAATTAATACCATTACTATTATTAACAAGTGAAATTATTTTCTTCAAAAAATGATAAAAATGTAAAGTCTTGTACAAGAGGAGGTCCATAGGATGTGTGACCCTGAAGGCTCATGCGAGGAGAGAGCCGTGAATACATGCAAATAAGGAGCTAACATTTACATGGCTGAAATGGGTCTTACGCTTTCTACCATTTAAATATTAGCAAAACTGGAAAACAATAATGGATGCATTTCAAAATGCATATTATTTGAAGGAATTATTGGTATATAAGTTGGGTGGTGTGCCATGGAAGAGGAGCAAATGGATTGAAACGTTAAAATTCACTCTGTAGGTTAAACTTTTTCCGCAAAATAAGTTTATGAGTAAAATACAATAAGAATGAAAAATTCATCATTTTAAACTAGTGACAAAACAAGGAAACTTAAATAACTTTTTGCTAACGTAACACATTATTAATGTGTATATTTAAACTTATGTTATTCCTTCATATACCTTATATGCATTTTTGAGTACTGTGTAAAACATAAAGTCACCAAGAGGCTAAAAAAAGATATTATTGATAATCTCTTTTTAAAAATTTTGTAACCTGGTTTTTTATTTTTATTTATTTATTTATTTATTTATTTATTACTAAATCGTAAACACATAGATCATGTATACATTAATGCATTTATGGGGTGCAATGTGCCGATTTCCTATAGAATTAGGAATGCTGCATCACATTTGTTAATATATACCTCATCTCGTTTACTTAATTATTGTGTTAAGACCTTTGTACTCTATACTAATAGATCGGACATGTACCCTTGCATTATGCACCATAGGTGTGATCCTACCATTTACCCCTCCTTGATCTGACCTTCTCCGTCCCTTACCATCCCTCCCTCCTCCTTCCTTCACCTCGGGCCATAGTTGTGATGTATTCTTCATATGAAAGTCTGAGTGTTTGTAAATTGGTTTCATAATAGTACTGAGTACACTGAATATTTTTCTTCTATGCTTGAGATACTTTACTCAGTAGGATATGTTCCAGCTCCATCCATGTAAACATAAAAGAGGTAAAATCTCCACCTTTTTTAAGGCTGCATAATATTCTATGGTATACATATACCACAATTAATTCATTTATGGGTCGATGGGCACTTAGGTTTCTTTCATGACTTGGCTATTATGAATTGAGCTGCAATGAATCATCTGGTGTAAATATCTTTATTATAAAGTGATATTTGGTCTTTTGGATAATCTCCTTCTTTTTCGGTAGTCAAATGTCTTTTTTTAATTTTATTTTTGTTTATATATATTTTTTATTTATTTGTTTTTTATTAAATCATAGCTGTGTACAATAATGCAATCATGAGGTACGATTTGCTGGCTCCATACACATTAATCTTTCTTTAACTGAGAAGTTTTCTTTTAGAAAACAAATATAAAAAAATTTGTTGTTTGCATTTCTTTCTTATTAATGAGATATATAATGTACATTTCTTATAAATATACTATACATTTTAATAATTAGATGTATGATTTAATATATATCATAAAACAGTAAACAACTTAATCAATAATATAATTTAATTTGTCCCTCATAGAGATTTACTATATCTCAGGTTCATTTTTATATTTTGACACTTAAAGAGTTAATTTATAGTTTGAATCAGTAACAATCTATACGACCCTAAGTTGAAGAAAAAATTCAGTGAACTTTATTTTCTTGTTTTATGTTTGATACAGTCACCATTTATAAATCTCAATTAAATTCTTTTGCAATAAATTAAGCACAAATACCAAATTAAAAGCAAAAAGCAGACCAACCTAATACCTCAATTCTGACAAATATGTATTTTAAAATGTATTGCTTTTGGCAAAAGAATTAGCATTGTATAAGACAATGGATGCTAAACATGGACATAGCTTAATTGGAAGAGAAATAAGATGTAATTAGAAGTTTTGTAATGAAGAAAATATTTGCATTTTTACTAAGAGACTACCATTGCAAATTAGACTACCTGCTAAAGTATTATTCTGAAATGTTAACATGTACATTTCTGTGCTTAAATGCATTTGAAGTAGATCTTGAAAGTCTACAAAAGAAGTTGCTTTGTAGCTGTGTGTCTAATTCAAAATATCGGACTGCATGAGTTTTATGAGACTGCTCCTTACAGAATATGTTCCTACTGAGAGGGAAGTAGACACAGTTGTTAGTAGTTTCAAAAAGAAGACATCTAAAATATATGATTTTCTACTCTTAGTAGAAGAGGGTTAGCATTACTACCCAAATGGATAAATACAGAGTGATATTTTCTTCAGGAAATTTTGAATCATTTTTCTAAATCGTGGAATTTTGTCTTTTGACTCTGGAATCATTTGGGCATATGTAAGAATTTCAGAATCTCTAGCTCCACATCAGATCAACAGAGATCAGTATCTGCAAGTGATATGTATGTACATTAAAGTTTTAGAAGCACTTTTGCTAGAGTATTCCCACATTTTTTTTTTAAATTTTCTAGATTAGCCTCTGAGAAAATGTCTTCGCATAAGGTGATAGCCATTTTATTAGCAATTCCATTTGATTTTTGAATTATGTACAGATGATATGCTAGAATCTCAAGGTTAGTCTTTACTTGTAAAAGTAAATAAATATAAAACATTTGCCCTATAAAAGCAAACAGCTTATAATTAACCACATTTTTAACACCCATACTAGGACATAGCACCATAATGAGCTTAGGAAAGGTTGAGACGCATGCATTTATTTAATATGGTGAGACAATATTTTGAAAAAGGAAATGGAAAGAGAGAAGCAGAATATGGAACATTTCAGGCAGATCATTTTAAAGAAGATAAGTGGACTCTAGTAACTAATTAAGTTATGTTAAACCCTCTTGTGTTAAGTTAGCCTAACACACCCTCTTATTTATCTCCTCTTTCCCACTGGTTGTGCTATTTCCAGTTTGAATACACCTGTTTCTTCCCTGAGTAAGAAGGTTGTATAAAATGTGGATAATGGTACCCCGATATCTATGCCAGGATTTTCTTCAATCTTAATTCTCAAAGGAAGTAATAACCAAATGGGTTTATTAGAGGGCAGGACATCCAGTGAGCTGGGTTTTTCTCATAGATGAAGTATGTGATCATTAGTAACTTCATATAGACCACCAAGTCACATTTTTTAATTGAAAAATTTGATTGTTGTATCTTCTCATTTCAAGCAAGATGTACTTTTCCTTTGTCTCTAAAGGTTTTATAAATTACTTATTAAACTCATCATCAATGTGCTAATTTTCAAATGCAAAAGAAATACCCAGTATGAAGTTTTCAATTTTTAATATTATTTATACTTCATATCTTTCTAAAGTATCTTATACATCATGTTTGAAAAAAAGCCTGTCTGCTTTACCTCTAAGTTATCAACTTGATAATCTTCCTAAAATCTAGACATACCTTGTCTTTCAACTTCTTAATTGATAGCCATAGATACATGAATTATGGGCACTGCAAATTAAGATGTCAAAAATGGAAGTCAATATCTCATTAAGCCAAATCTGCTTTTTTGCCTAAATTACCTATCTAGTCAATTCATTTCACTTTATTTATTTATTTAGTTAGGGATTAATTATAAAATTATAAAATATATATTAAATATTTCTGAGTATCAGGTTCTCTGACAATAAAAAAAAGATAATAAAACATACCATCTCTACCTTCATGAAATATGTGTATATTATACTGACATGGATAGACATAAAAATATTCACAAGTAAAGGTAAATTTGCCACCTAATTTATTGCAATGAAATACGGGTACTGGAATTTACAAACATAAGTAATAAATGAGATGTGACCTAATCTGAAGCAATAAAAGCTTCTCTGACAAATTAATTTCATAAGACAAAGTGGATCATGGTAAGAAAAGTGGTAAGAAAAATGCAGGCATAGGAAACAGCACAAAAATATACTATAAGGGATACAAGATGCTAATGACAATAATTTAAATCTTTGATGATAGTCAGAATTCAAATGGCCCCTTTATTAAGTTTGCTTGCGTTTCTGTGACACAAGTAACTTGCAAAACAGAAATTTGTTTTCCCACAATTCTGGAAGCTAAAACTACGAAGAAATCAAGGTGTTGGCAGCATTGGTTTCTTCTAAGGACTCTGAGGAAATTATCTGTCCCAGGTGCCTCTTTCTGGCTTGCAAGTGGCCATCTTCATGTTCATGTGGCCATGTGCCGGTTATCATTTCTACCAGCTGCATCTTGCACTATGCTTTACGACTTTCCTGAGACTGGTAAGCAGAACACTCACACACAAAAGACGTTACATAAAGTGGGTTTATTGCTTGTGGATGGGTGATAAGGAACAACAGAAGCCTAAGAGCCATGCTGGGGAGGTCCCCTGAGGCCCAGGCAAGCTGCCGAGGTTGGTTAGAGTCTTGTCTGTGTATGCCCCACTTGAACCACAGCTGTGAACCCCAGAAAGCAGTCTGCCCTGGATTTTATACCCCAGGGTATTGCACTTCACTAGGCAAAGGCATTAAAGAAAATCTTGTCTACAGGAAGAACAAGATCAGAGCCTGAGAAGTTCCTCATTGTATCAGGATGTTGCATTCCCAGCACATTTTACAGTTATTCATGAGAACTATAAGAAAGGAGGGAGACTTGAGTTTTACTCAGAAAAATTTCCCAATATCATGTTCTCTACATGCATTTCTGTGTCTAAATTTCCCCTTTTATAATGAAATGTTGAATTAGTGACCTACTCGAGTACAGTGCCATTTCATTTTCATTGAGTATATCTGAAATGACCCTGGTTCCAGAAAAGATCACATTCTGAGGTCCTGGGAGTTAGAAATCTGAAATATAAATTTTAGAGAGATGCAATTCAACCCACAATAGCCCCAGTAACACCATTTCTAATGTGCACAGACTTTTTTCAATTCTTTAATGAAATAAAAATGGTCCATTTGTGAAAAGATTTTGCAGACGCAATTACGGTCCTAAGTCAGTTGAGTTTAAAAAGGACCATTACCTTAGAAAAGCTTAAACCAGTAAGACGAGTCATTTAAAGAGAATGACCGCTTCCTAGCAGAGATGTTCTTTTGATATATATTATTCTATGATATAGTCTCTATACTGGAATACCTATATCCGTGAACTTAATTCCTCCCATCCTTCTGTGGCGTTCCAATAGCCACAGACTCACATTTTATTTGATCGTATGCCTGTATAAGATCCCCATGATCTTTACAAAAATCATTTCCATCACTCTTTTCTTTTCTTTCTTTTTCTTTCTTTTCTTTTTTCTTTTCTTTTCTTTCTTTTCTTTTTTTTTTTTTTTTGTTTTTTTTTTTTTTTTTGAGTTTTTTTGCACGGCTGGGTTTTAAACCAACAACACCCGTAAATTGGGGCCCCACCCAAAAAC
>CAUYPK010063122.1:0-10524 GCA_963574355.1 Loris lydekkerianus
TGAAGACAATGGTATTTAATTATTATTCCCATCCCACAAGACTCTCATGAAAATAAAACATTTCAAACAGCAAAAGAGAAAAAAAATCAAGTGAAAAGGAAGAAAAGAAAGAAGAGAAAACATCAAATTCACAGCATTTGAGTTACTTCTGAACTCTCTTCCTGTTTCTTGAACGGGTTTGTGTGCCCTCCTCTGTCTGTGTATTTGAGCATTCCATATCTTCAAGAGTAGATTCTGGGCTTTCTTCAATTTCTTTCTTTCACTTCTTTGTTATTATTTTTGTTTTCAGACCTCCATTCTCCACAACAGTGAGGTCCAGTTTGCCATCATCTTTACTTCCTATAGCTTTCAGTCCTTGTGAAAGAAGGACTTTCGTAAATCTTGTAAATTTTGATAAAGAGGTTTGTCAGTATAGCCCAGTAATTTCACTGTTTCCATGTATTTGGCAATTTCACCTGGTTTGTTTTTCTCAGGAAAACACTTGTCCATTAAACTTGTGATATTTTCTCTATATCTAATTTTGGAATCTCAAACATATTTAGGATCTTTTAAATTATCCTCCCAAGGAAGATGGCCAGTCAGCCACTAGATCATGCAATAACCAAGTATTTCCAAATCACTACGTCATGATGGGACCACACCATTGTGTGCATCAATGCTGGTGAATTCAATGGTGCCATCATGACATCTCTTGGGGTCTTCTTTGTATTCTTTATGAACTCCATCAGGACAGTACCAATAAGCAAGGCCATAATCTACCAAGTACACCTGGTCATGATTCTTGTAGCTCAGAAGAAGATTTGAGCCTTGATATCTCCATGTACATACTCATGCTTGTGAATATATTCAAGAATATCCAGAATTCTTAAGCTTAGTTGCAAGACAGTTTTCCGAGAAAACCTTCATTTGCTTCATATATTTTCTGAAGGTCACTCCCAAAGCAATCCATTATTATAAACCTATAACTTTTTCCATTTTTATCATATAGACCAGACCCCCAATACTTAGGAATACCCAGGTACTTCGGTTTATGGGTATGAATCCATTTCTGAATTTGCTCTGGCTTAGCAGCTCGCTAGTAGAACTTTAATTCAGTAAAAAGAGGTCCATTGTCACTGGGTTCCACTTTTATAACACTGGGTGCATCACTGCCAACCAATTTTGAAGAATTTGTATCAGCAAGATATATACAGCCAAAGCCACCTTGGGTAATCCTACTTTCCATTCTTTTTTTGCCATGTCAGTTACTACCTCCCCAGCTGCAAATTGTTCTGCAAGATGTCTTTTTGCAGGGCCCTGTCTTCCAGCTTGAGCTGCTTTTACACGAGGCATTTTCACATAAACCGCAGGCAGGTCGCCTTCTGCCCAGTACCAACTTCCCGCTGACTAGCAACCCCGTGAGATGGATTTCTAAAGTTAGATCACTGGCCAGAGTTTTTGAGATATGAGGGCCTCTCCAGATATTTCTTTTAGAAAAGCAGTCTCCACTGGCAGCACATTTCAGTGACAAAGAAGGGATCACAAAACTTGCTTATTTGGGTGACGTATTCAACCTGCTCAGTGAACTTATCTGTCACTTCAAGGCAGAACAACTATGTTCAAGTTGGCAGGTAAATTGGCTGCATTCAAAGCCAAACTGGAATTATGGAGGTGACAAATGAACATTGGGGTTTTTGACATGTTTCAAACATTAGCAGAGATTTTGACAGAGACCAAGCCAAGGCCTTCTCTCTCTCAGCTGGGGCATAATCACCTATCTCAGCTTTCAAAAGAGTTTGAGCTTTACTTCCCAACCACAAAAGACCCCCACTTGAAAGGGATGGATCTGTGACCCACTTGTGAATAAGCCAGGTGCATTGACTTTATGCTAAGAGAGAATCAACTGCTTGAGATGGCAAATGACAGTGCCCTTAAAAGTATGTTTGAGACAACTTCAAATCTCCATACATTCTGGATTAAAGTAAAAGCAGAATATTCCGATATTGCCACAAAAGTGCTAAAAGTGATTTCATTTCCAGCATTCTATCTTTGTGAAGTAGAGTTTTCCGTAGTCACAACAACCAAAATGGGAGTAAACTGAACATGAGCAACCTACGTTGAGTATCACTGTCTCCCATCACCTCTAGAAGAGTCTGTCTGGTTGCAGGAAAATAAGCTCAGAGCTTCCACTGATGCTGCATTATGGAAGGCTGTATAATTGTTTCATTATATATTACAATATAATAATAATACCAATAGAGTACACAAGAAATGTAACACATTTGAATCATCCTGAAACCATTCTCCCCACACTCAGTCCATGGAAAAATTGGTCTTCCATGGAAAAATTGTCTTCCATGAAACTGGTCCCTGGCGCCAAAAAGGTTGGGGACTCCTGTTTTAGATATTCTTTTAAATAAGCACGGCCACATAGTAGGGCTTGTAAGGCCTCAGAAAGAACATTCTCTTTTTCTCCTGCTTGAGTTCAGACCCAAATGAGAGATGGATATGGGACTCAGACATAGCAACAGAAGAATAGCAGCATTACGTAAAATTCTACAGATAAAATCCATGTTATCAACTTGAACAGCAACAATGGGCCTTTTATTTATTTATTTATTTTTTTTTTTTGGTAGAGACAGAGTCTTGCTTTACCGCCCTCGGTAGAGTGCCATGGCGTTACACGGCTCACAGCAACCTCCAGCTTTTGGGCTTTCGCGATTCTCTTGTTTCAACCTCAGGAGCAGCTGGGACTACAGGCACCTGCCACAACGCCCGGCTATTTTTTGGTCGCAGTTTGGCCAAGGCCAGGTCTGATCCTGCTACCCTCTGTATATGGGGTCGGTGCCCTACTCACTGAGCCACAGGCGTCACCCTTTTTTTTTTTTTTTTTTTTTTTTTGAGACAGAGCCTCACTTTGTCACTCTTGGTAGAGTGCCGTGGTGTCATTGCTCACCACAAGTTCAAACTCTTGGGCTCAAGTCAGTGGTTGTTAACCTGTAGGTTGCAACCCACAGGAACTGTATTAAAGGGCCGCAGCATTAGGAAGGCTGAGGACCACTGGCTCAAGCAATCCTCTTGCCTTAGCCTCCCAAGTAGCTGGAACTACAGGTGCCTGAAACTATGTCCAGTTATTTTTAGAAATGGGGTCTCCTTGCCCAGGCTGGTCTTTCTTTCTTTTCTTTCTTTTTTTTTTTTTAGACAGAGTCTCAAGCTGTCACGCTGGGTCACAGCAATCTCAAACTCTTGGGCTTAAGTGATTCTCTTGCCTCAGCCTCCCAAGTAGCTGGGACTATAGGCACCCACCACAATGCCTGGCTATTTTTGCTGTATTTGGTATTGTCGTTTGGCAGGCCTGGGCTGGATTTGAACCCCAGCTTTGGTGTATGTGGTTGGCACCCTAGCTGCTGAGCTATAGGCACTGAGCCCTCAGGCTGGTCTTGAACTTCTCAGCTCAAGCAATCCACCTGTTTCAGCCTCTCAGAGTGCTAGGATTACCAGAACAATGGGCCTTTTAAAGGCACCTCCCAGAATTAAAGAGATCTCACATTCCAAACACAGGCAGCACTGGGCACCTGCAGCCACTCCTGGCTTTGGCACCCTGATTAGAACTGCATTGCCCCCACCCACCCTGTATAGTGGTCTGCACTCAGACCACTATCAAAGTCTGCAGTACAGCTAGAGGTTGTTGACCAGATATGCATTAAAGACTTCAAAGGAGTTAAGACTAGATGTTTCCAGTTTAATTAATAAAGCAGACTCCCCTGCAGGGCTATGAAGCACCATCTCCCCATTTGCTGGGAGTTGGGGGCCACTGATGACCCTTAGAGTACCCCTCTCTTAGAGCTGCCTTCAGCTGGAGGGAACAGTCCCACTCAATGCTGCAGCCCCCTCCTCAGGGATGGCTTACCTACAAGGGCTGGTCAGTGGGAGAGTGAAGGTTTAGTCCCTCTGCCTCAATTTGGGACATCTTTGAAGGGTCATCTGAACTCCAAAGCACCCCTCGGGATTGTCTGAGACCATTCCTGGGACTGCACAGTTTGACCCCTGGCATCTCCAATCCTCCATTCTTTAGTCTCTGATACACTTCATGTGCAAATCTGTTTCCCGAGGAACCAACCTGAGACAATTGAGTTCAAAGTAACTGCATGGTACATTCAGACTGTAAGAAAGTGACGGGCTCCGACATAAAGAATTACATCTGGAAACGCATCAGTTATTTTTCTTGATGTATTTATGCGATCATGTCTCTTTCCAGTTTCTTTTTTCAATACTTCTCTGTGAAGTTTCTGTCTATCTGATATTGGACCTTCTGGGCTAGTCCTCTCATTTTCTTATCACTTCTCTCCTATTTCTCATCCCCTTCTCTTTTTACTGTACTTTCTAGATTTGCTTAATGTATCAGTCAAGGTCAGGGAGACCTTGGCTCATGACCTGTGCTCTTATATTTTGTTCCCAAGAAGTTTTTCCTTTTCTTTTTTGAATTCAGGATTATGTGATCAGGTTACATTGTTTGCATTTGGAAGGTAAAGTCTGAGTTATAGTTGTGTCCTTTACCCAGGAAGTGTGCCATATACCCATAAATTGTACTGTTAGGTGGGAACTTACCAAGCCTCCTCCCCCATTCTTGAATTAATTAATTAATTTATTAATTTATTTATTTATTTTGAGATAGAGGCTCACTTTGTTGCCCTCCATAGAGTGCCATGGCATCACAGCTCATAGCAACCTCCAACTCTTGGGCTTAAGTGATTCTCTTGCCTCAGCCTCCTGAGTAGCTGGGACTATAGGCACCCGCCACAACGCCCGGCTATTTTATGTTGCAGTTGTCACTGCTGTGTTAGCTGGCCTGGGCTGGGTTTGAACCCACCACCCTCCATATATATGGGGCTGGCGCCCTACCCACCAAGCCACAGGAGCTGCCCCATTCTTGAATTTAATTGAGTTTTTCCCTCATGTGGGCCTGCAGTTGTCAGTCTACTAGTTTCAACTTAGCACCGAGTACATGGTATGCATGATTTTCTATTCTTGAGATACTTTGCTTAGGAGAAGGTTCTCCAAATCCTTCTAGGTCAGCAGTTCTCAACCTGTGGGTTGTGACCCATAGGAACTATATTAAAGGGCCAAGGGATTAGGAAGATTGGGAACCACTGGTCTAGGTGAATATGTAAGATGCAAAGTCTCCATCTTTTTTATTGCTCAATAGTATTCCAAGATATACATATACCACAGTTTATTAATCCATTCACGGTCTGATGGGCACTCGGATGGTTTCCACATCTTTGTGATCCGAGAAGTTTTCTCATTTCCACATTTTATTTTTTACATCATTCATTCTTATTTTTGGATACACTGTTGCCGCTTATCTGAGGAGATTCATGAGGTTTTTCTTTTTTTTTCTTCTTTTTAAATTTTTTATTTCTATTTTTTCTTTTTCTTTACTTGTTTTTTTGTTTGTTTTTCTCTTTTTTGTTACATTTTAATTTTTTCTTTGTTTTTCCCTTTTTAAAAATTTTATTCCTTTTTTGTAATGAGGTTTTTAAAGACAGTTTTTTCTCCTTACATAATTTCTTCCAAGTTTCCTTTTTTCCCTTTGTTTGCTTGTTTGGTTCTCTGTCTTTCGTGATAGAGTCTGTCTACAGGGATGTGGCTGGTAGTCTTTAGTTGCCTGTTTATTTTTAAGACAAGATGGTGGGTTTACGTCTTTTGTATTAACCTGGGTGGAGTTGAAACACATTCTTCATAGCAAAGTATCACAAGAATGGAAAAGCAAGTATCCAATGTACTCGATTTTATTATGAAGCCAGTAGATGATTTAACACATGCCCACATAGGAGAAAAACTTAATTCTATTCAAGGGAGGGAGAAATAGGGAAGAGGGAGAGAGGGGGGATTGGTGTGCTCCCACTTAAAGGGCATAAGGTAGGGAGGGATGGCACACCTTTTGGGTGAAGGACACAACTACAAGAGAGACTCTATCTAAAAAATTAAAAAGGAGGATTAAAGATGGCGGCAGAGTAACAGCTTCCCTGCAACAGGGCACGGTGACTCTGGGGAGATAAGACTCCAGGCATCTCTGGCTGGTAGGATCTGCCTATAATCATCCCTTTGAGAATACAGGGAGTCAGCAAGTGACTTCTGGACCCCAAGAAGAGGACAAAAACAGTGGAAAACTGGCAAGTGGTTGCATATGTTTGATCGACCTAATCCCTCCGGCAACTGTAAGTACAAGCAGCAGTGAGACTGCAAACCGGAAAGGCCTTACCTGTGAACTGTTTCTGTGTTTTTGGACTTGCCACTCAGTCGAACTGCCTTGGGGTGAGCTTGAGCAGGAGTGAACTTTGGGCATTGTCTAGGGCCCTAGACTGAGTCACTGAGTTGGGCTGCAGGGAGCCATTGTAGAGAACTGCCCCAGCAAGCTCCACCCTCAGGGTCCCAGAGCAAGGATCGGGCGGGACCTAGTAACCTAGTGACTGAGCAGCCTAAAGGCGGGGACTGAGCTGCCTTACAGCCTTAACCCTTAGGGGCAGAGTGAGATGGTTTGGACACACTGGAGGCTTGGGCTATTGCCCTGGGTAGAGTGCTGTAGTGTCACAGCTCATAGCAACCTCAAACTCCTGTGCCTGGCGCCTCCTGGGCCTCCATAAGAGCTGCCCCACGAACCCTGACATGTGACCCACACCCACTGGACCTCCGCATGCCCTGACCAGGAACTGTGGGAGCCGTGCAACCCTGCATCCTCCCTCCTGTGTCCTCCAGGCCTCCACACTGGCCCGCTCCTCTGGCCAGGGATACTGGTAGCCGCATACCCTCTAGAGCCCTCCCTGCCTCTGCACAGAGCCCTTCTCCTGGCCAGAGACTGCTGAAGCCTTGGGCTGTCTGTGCCAAAGTCACTGGGCACCAGGCACTCCCAGAACCTTGCGCACCACCTCCTGCCTGTTGCTAGATCTGGGTGTGTCACACACCGGAGCTGCTTCCACAACCAGAACTCCCTAGCTGGGGCAGCCCCAGAGGAACTACACAGGGTCACGCCCTACAAAGATACAGCAACAACAGAGTGATCCTGCTGGGGTCTAATCTTGGAGAAACACCTCCCCAACTCTGAGGACAGCCAGAGGCAATGGTGAAAAACAATCATGAGGCGAAATCAACAGAAAAACTCTGGCAATATGAAAAATCAGAGTAGATCAACTCCTCCAAGGATCAATGGGGCAGACACAGCACAAGATCCCATGCACAAACAAATAGCTGAGATGTCAGCAATTGAATTCAGAATCTGGATAGCAAATAAGATCGAATTAGAATTCCAAGCAGTAACCCAAAAGATATCTCAAGAATTCAACGAATTCAAAGACCAAATGACCAAAGATTTTCACACATTGAGACAAGGGGAGTGGGTCCATGAGATCCAACCTGGTTAATCCCTCCCCAATTTTATCATATGGCCTTTTACCTCCTTTATTATATAATTGTATAAAAGATTGTACATATGGAATCTGTATCTGAACTTTGATAAAATATTTCCACCTTTAAGACAACATGCTAATTTAAGATTATATTCATGGGCCTCTTCTCACACTCCAGCATGTACACTGGACTACAATAGCAACATTCTCTTTTAAACATAGACTTACAGCTGTAAGTTGGCCAGTTAGCCAAAATTCTCCACATGGGGCTTTCAAATGGAATAGAAATGGGGCCTCCCATATTGACAAACAACTACAATGAACACAAGTAGATAATACAGGGAATTCTCAAGGCAAACAGTCTCACATGCCAAGGCCTTACCAAACAAATGAGGACCACACAGATAGGAATCAAGTTCTCACACAAGAACCAACATTTCCTAATCCCCAGGGGAATGAATTTCCCAAGTTCCTTGGTTCACTCAACCATGACTTCTACCCCTAAATGGCACCTACAGAGAAATGCCTTGCCACAAAGCTGGAAAGGTAGCAAGGTATTGGTGTGCACACTGGGGAACTCAGGAAAAATGGCCGAGGTGTCATCACTCTTCCCAAATCCATTTTCCTGTCCTCAAAAAAGTTCATGTTGGTTGGATCTATGTCTAATTTGGAGAGAGAGAGAAACCAGGGTTCCCTGGAGATAAATAGCCTCCAGCACCTACTAAGAGTGTCCCTCATTCTCTCAACCCCAAAAGACAGCCCTCCTGCAAGTGAATACCCGTGGCTTGACCCAGGGCTGCTCCCCACCTCTTCCAGCCACAGTGGCAGTGGCAGTCACTGGGTCACCAATGAGCCCACCAAGGAACACCAAATTCTGTTACAGAAAGCTTTATACTTGTCTTTGTGGCTGAACAAAGAAGGAAGACAAAAGTGGTTTAAAGAGAAGGTTATTAATTTGCTGGCAAATGAGGAGGATGTCAGATCATGACTTAAGTACCAGCATCCTCTCCATGAGCAGAAATACAGAGCTTTTAAAGTGAGTTTTAATGATGGCTCATGCCTGTAATCCTAGCACTCTCAGAGGTCAAGGCAGGTTGATTGCCTGAGCTTAGGAGCTCGAGACCAGCTTGAGCCAGAGTGAGATTCTGTCTCTAAAAAAAAAAAAAAAAAAGCTAGGCATTGTGGTGGGCACCTGTAGTCCCAGCTACTTGGGAGACTAAGGTAAGAGAATTCCTTGAGCCTAAGAGCTGGAGGTTGCTGTGAGCTATGATGGCACTCTACCAAGGGTGACAAGGTGAGACTGTCTTAAATAAATAAATAAATAAAATTTTCAGCTTTGGGGTATTGCTGTTTAACTATAGCATCTCCAGTGAAGATGATCTTGTGACCTCTGCCTGGACAGTTCCATCAAGCCATCTCCTATGGTACATATAACAAAGGACACTGCCCTGCCTCTCTGATCACAGGCTTCAGGCAGGAATTCAGGGTCTAATTCCCTGAGTGTATGTGGTGGGAGGGCATTAAAGAGACCACTTGTAATACATTTTGCCCTTTTTCAGACTCTTCTGTTACACAGCTATCTCTTCGGAGCCAATGAAACATGAAGGCCAGCCCTGACATACAATGGAAACAACCTCAACCCCATAATAAAGGCTATTCCATCTCTCCCAGCATTGAACGACAGGGTGTGTCTGTCTGAAACAGGAAGGAGCACACGCTCACAGCTGCTGATTTCTCAACCACTAACTTAGCTTCACCAAACATTGGTCAGGCTCATGAAGTTTGGCTTCCCCCAAGCACTCAGGTATATACTGTCCCCCTAATAAATCAGTCTCAGAATCTGCTGACTACAGAAAAAGATTTCCTATTTAAGTGACCTGATTTTGCTTATCCCCACCCATTTACTCTCCTCTCCAATAAAGTTCCTCTGAGGCCTGTGCACCTGTCCCAATTAAAGACAAGCCTTTGATTGAAGATGCTTGCAGATCAGTAAGACCAGAGCATTCACCTTATTGCAATGGTCTTTTTGATTAGTTCTGTCACATGTGTAGATTTGTTTTTATTTGACCATAGGTTCACACATGAGGGTGTTAGATCAGTTCCCTTACAAGACCACCATGTAGATATAATGACGTACAATGTGATATAATGACCATAGGTTCACACATGAGGGTGTTAGATCAGTTCCCTTACAAGAGCACCATGTAGATATAATGACGTACAATGTTTCCCAGCAGGTGACTGCATTGATGGGGGCTGTAATTACCAACCAAGGTGGGGATGCAGCAGTGGCCCTGGTGCATGGGTGTGGGTGGGAGCCTGTGAAAGGACATGGTCTCTTTCAAAACCGCCATATTACCCACCCCAGCCTCCCTGCCCCCTCTCCTGCTGCAAACTCACAATGGAGTCAGAGTCCTCATGATGGCCAGCTCCTTCCACTGCTGCCCGGGCTCCTGACTACCCTTTCCTGCCCAAGGCCCTACTGTGGTCAGTGGCATGCTGTTAGAGGGCTGCACGGGGTCTGTGCCAGGAGACACTGATTCCTGGAGGCAGCCACTGGGTGGGGTCCACCTGTCCTCAGTCCTGCCAGGACCCATCCATGAGCTGGGATAGAGCCACACTCAGCCCTGGCTGAGGTAACAGGACCTCCCCCAGCCTTTGCAACACCACCCCTTCCCCAGAAGGGAATCTTCTGTGTCCCCTCCTCCTCCCATGACCTCCCAGCCTTCCAGTCTGTCACCATAATATGGCCAATGCTCTGTGGATTTCTAAGCCCCTGGCAGCAGCTGCTGCAGGAAATAGGGTCGTGCAGCTCCTGGTCTCTGTCCAGGGCAGTGGTTCGCAACCTTCCTAATGCCGTGGCCTTTTAATACAGTTCCTGTGGGTCGTGACCCACAGGTTGAGAACTGCTGGTCTAGGATAAGAAACCATCTGACTGCAGTGGCTGCTGTTCGAAGATCATGGCAGGAAGATAAGATCATTCTTGGTGACATTTAGAATGTCACACCATGATGTGATTCTTCTTCCATTTCAGTTTTGGGAGGTCATCAGCGATGAGCATGGGATCGACCCCACAGGCAGTTACCATGGAGACAGTGACTTGCAGCTGGAAAGAATCAACGTGTACTACAATGAGGCT
>CAUYPK010063123.1:0-26588 GCA_963574355.1 Loris lydekkerianus
AAACTTAGTAAATGTAGAATGTAAATGTCTTAGCACAATAACTAAAAAAACGCCAGGAAGGCTATGTCAACCAGTGTGATGAAAATGTGTCAAACGGTTTATGAACCTAGTGTATGATGCCCCATGATCATATCAATGTACAAAGCTATGATTTAATAATAAAAAAAAGAATGTCACTGCTATGAACTGAATTGTGCCTGTCCCACTGCCCAAATTCGTGTGTTTAATTCTTACCTCAGCTTGTGACAGTATTTGGAGATACGTTGTGTAAAGAGGTAATTGATGTAAACTAAGGTAATTGGGATGACCATAGCGACACCCATTGTGACTGGTATTCTGATCAGAAGAGATAATTAGGACACATACATGTATAGAGAGAAGACTGTGAGGACCAGGGAGAAGACAGCCACCCATTAGCCAAGGAGGAGGCCTTAGAAGAAACCAATTCTGTAATACCTCGATGTTACACTTCTAGTCTCCAGGACTGTGAGAAAATTAATTTCTGTTGTTTAAGCTACCCAGTCTATAGAACTTTGATACAGATGCGCTAGCAAACTAATATAGTGATTTTCAAAGATGGCTGTTCAAGCAAAAAAGATCTATAAGGATTGTGAATAAAAACATCTCTCTACTTTAAATAAAGTATTAAGATAATTTATATGTCTGATCAAAGCTTGTTAAATATGGCAATTTCCAGTGTCATCTGTAATGCTACAGAGGTACTTCTGCTGCTGTCTATAATTCATAGCTTTGAATCAATTTTCTGAAATCCAAAACTGATGAAATGAAGGTGGTAAGCCATTTTTCAACAGAAATATCAAAGTAGTTTTTTAAATTTTTGTATAATTCCTTTCATACAATCCATAGGCACTCTAGATCCATATGAAGTTACTGTATAATAGAAATCAAATCATACCAAGGCCATGACTGAGTGGAATTTATTCATACACCAGAGATCTAGCAGCTGAGTCTTTGGGGGGAGAAGGGAAACAGAAAACAATGCCACATACTAAGAAGACAACAGATTAAAACAGACATGAGAAATCAGAATGTAAACCAAAGAGCTGATAGGATGTGGGCAAAAAATTGTAGGTATCAAGCATGAAGTACAAATTATCTCTCCTTATTTAGGCATTCCTTATTCATGGATTTAGTTAACTTTAGGTCATAATATTAAAAAAAAAATTGGGGCTCGACACCTGTAGCATAGTAGTTACAGTGTCAGCCACAGACACCAAGACTGGTGGATTCAGCCCTGGCCTGGGCCAGCTAAACAACAATGACAACTACAACAAAAAAACAGGCAGGCATTGTAGAGGGCACTTATAGTCCAAGCTACTTGGGAGGCTGAGGCGAGAGAATCGCTTGAGCCCAAGAATTTGAGGTTGCTGGAAGCTGTGACACCATGGCGCTCTACCGAGGGTGACATAGTGAGATTCTGTCTCAAAAAAACACAAAAAATTGGATGGCTGCATTTTTACTGACCCTTCTCATTATTTGCTAAACAAGAGAGTGTAACAACTATTTACATAGCATTTATATCGTTGTATTAGGTATTGTAAGTCCTCTACAGATGATTTAATGTATATGGATGGATATGCAAAGGTTATATGCAAATACCACTATATTTTAAATGGAATTTCAGCATCTGTGATTTTAGTATCTGCAGGGAGTAGGGGGAGGTTCTGAAAAATCTCCCATGGATATTAAAGGGACAACTGCGTTCCACCTTCATTACAATTTTTTTTTTTTTATTGATCAATACTCTATACCAGTATCTGACACTTATTTGTAGTGATAAGTATTTATTAAATCAATTAATGTGTATGTTTGCTAGTTCCTTTTATATTCGTTTATTTTTTGAGACAGGTTCTCACCTGTGTTAGAGTACAGTAGCCCCGTAGCCCCATCATAACTCACTGCCACTCATGCTCCTGGGCTCAAGTGCTTCTCATGTCTGAACCATGGGAGTAGCAGGACTGTAAGCCCACCACCATGCCCAGTTAATTTTCTTTTTATGTTTTTGTACAGATGAAGTCTCACTGTGTTGTTCAGGCTGATCTCTAACTCCTGACCTTTAGCAATCCTGTGTTTGTCTCCCAAAATGCTGGGATTAATTCTAATTTATTATATTATTAAAGCAAGATTTGCATACAGGAACCATGCTCTGCCCAGTTAGTGTGATACTTACATTCTTTCATAGAAAATGGAAATTGAAAAAAAAAAAGAAAAGAAAATGGAATTTGAATAATTAAAAAACAAAAAGTAAAGATGGATTCATTCAGATTAAAAATTTAGATTCTTTGTGATTTTTACATTACACTGTAACCATTGGTTTATATATTAACTCCTCATTACATTGCAATCACTGGTGGCAGATCTATATTCAATTCTCTTGCATATCCAGACCCTAAACTGACTCCAAATTGTTAGAAGACAGAATAGCCATAAGTTAAGATCTGGGTTCGGAGTTGACAAATTATGCTTGAAACTTTGTGGTGCCATGTTGTTATGTTTTACCTTGAGGTAATTATTCAACATCTTATACTGAATTTCTGTATCTGAAAAGTAGGATGACAGTAAGGCCATCTTCATTTCAGGCAGATGGTTTACTTTGTGATGCAACCTGAGGAAACCTGAGTTGTGTTTGGGATGAAGATAGGAAGGGAAAACGAATATCAAGCTGGATAGTACTGTGGGCAACTGGGTTCAGTTCTGACAAAATTCAGAATTGTCAGCTTCAGGGATTGAAATAACAAGTATTTGTCTGTGTGCTTTTGTTCCTCATTGGTTAGGGTTTCCCCCCTAAAATACTGACTTCCAGACTTGTACCTTTCCACATGTATCAGAATGTCTGAATGGGTTATTGCAAGAGAACCCAGGTTGGAAAGAAATAGATACACAGTGAGTTGCCCTCCAGTCTTACCTATAGAAAACTCACTGTTGTAACAATGGCTGTAGCTTAGTATGAAGTAATACCATGCCCAAGAGATGCTAACTTTTGTCTATTTTGACTGTAAAATATGGTAATAATTGCCAAGTAGAGATTCTCAAAAACCATTAATTTATTTTTGATATAACCTGAGTCAAAAAAACAATATGGTGGTGTCTTTTTTTTTTTTAACTATAGCAGCCAGCTCTCTGAATCAAAGGATTTAGCCTTTAATGGATTTTTTTTCCTTATACCTTGAATGTAGGCTTGAATAACAAAATGTTTAACTGCATGGATTTCACTGTTAGACAGATTGGGGTTTGAATTCAGACTTTGCTTTTTATAACTCAGTGAGCAACCTACTTAATGCTGTGATTCTCATATTCTTCATTGCTAAAGAAAAAAAAGAGAAGAGAAGAAAAAAACAACCAATCAACCAAAAAAAAAAAAAATCAATTTAGAAAGGTGGAAGTTTCTTTTAAAAGTTAAGCTTATAAGAGTACTGTTAGCAGCTCAGAGTGGAAGTTTTTCCAAGTTGTTGGGTTCTTGAAGATGGTGGGGAAAAGAATTTCAGGAGGCATCATATAACTTCAAGAGACAGGATTTTTACTAGAAGTAAAAGTTAAAGTACACTCAAGAAAAGGGAGCTGGAAGGCTCCCAAACAGCAGCTGTACCAGAAGGATGGAGTTTCTAATCTTTGGAAAATTTACAAACTGAGGGGAGGAATGTTCAATACTAAGAGGTTGGCATAGTATTACCCCTAAGAATTTGAGTAGTAATCCCTAGAATTGGTCTACTTCCCATTTTATACTTTATATGACTGTCTTGGAACTGTCATGGCCATTTTAAGGGCAGAGCAATTTTGAAACCACAATGCAGATGATAGTATAATTAGCCAAAGTTTATGTAAAGTGACCTAGATACTGGACAAGCCAGTTGAAGCCAGTCCTTGTCTGTGGTTATCAACCCTCCTTAGTGAGACACCTGCACCCAATCTAGCCTAGTAGTCTAGTTAGCTTCTGTCTGAGGGTTGTTTATTTTAACACCTGCATCCACCCTGCAAGGCCTGCAGCCAGCCTCAGCCTGTCCCCTAGTATACCCCTCTAACAGTACTCTGGTCCAGCAATTTCACTCCCAGAAACAAAGCTAAGAGAAATAATTGCATATATGTACAAAAACACTTATATAAGAATAGTTACTGCATTTATACTGTATATGTATCTAAAATTATTTCCTCTGTCACATATGCTTCATTATGTATATGCTTCATTATATGTTGTATTATGTGTTGTTAGCACAATCTGAAAAAAATTCTACAATCAAGCTAAATAATAACAAAAAAAGTATGTTATAAAGTTCTATGAGGGTTAAGTGAAAAACTGGATGTATGCTTGATACATCGTACTCAATAAGTGATAGCTATTATTTTGTCAGTATGATCATCAACAGAAAAGGGATAAATATTAATGTTTTCAAAATTTTATGATGTCCTAAATCACTGTAACTACCATGCTTAAAATTTTTTTTCTATTAATAATGGGCCCAAATCTGGCTATATTTTAGAATCATATATACATATGAGTCATTCATTTGTTATACGTATATGACTATATATATATATATATATATAAAACACTTATAGAATTAAAAACTCAGGAATGGAGGGTAGATTGAATTTCTGTACAGGTAGTACCCGAGTTACAAACATCTGACTTGTGTACAACTCACACTTACAAACAGAGGCTATTATAATAACCCCCTCCAGGTATAAACATCTGACTGACATACAACTTGTACTTACAAATGGAGGCTACTACAGGTAAAAAGAAAATGTGTCTGGTCTACTTAAGAACAAACCTACATAACCTATCTCATTCATAACCCGGGAACTGCCTATATTTGGACGAGGTCCTGTGTTATTTATGTGCATCCAGATGAAGGATTTTGAGCCAGATATTAACCAACAAAATAAAGTGAGAGATCAAAGCCCATTTTTAACTTTTATCTTATTTTAAGATAATGGGTCTTAATTGTAATCCGTTTCTTAGTGTTTGCCACAACAAAGGTAATCTAATCTAAAGACTTGATAGATTATTATTCTCCTGCACTCTATGCAAATTTTTTAATCCAGAGTAATTATACCTCTTTCCAATGCATTTTCCTATGCATTTTTCATGATGCTTCAGTTTAATGTGGATTTATCTTTTGAGGACTGGTCTTTTGTAGTTTATTACAATTGTTATAAGTATAGTGTACTTAAAATTATAATTTTATTCATGCAAATGTGTTTAGATTATGCAGTTTATTAAAAATTTAAAGGTATTTATAATTTATAAAACAAATATAGCAATTCTGTAGAAAAGTTAGAAAAGAGGAAAATACATTAATGTTTTTAGCACTCTTGGAAAAAGTATATTTAAATATTACATCATGTCTAGAATGACTAACAATGAATATTAGGGGGTAGAAACTTATGTTTCTAGTCTAATATTCAATAACATTCTTCATGTTAATGCTTGAGGGGTTAACAAAATGATAAATTCTCCCTCAAGATATAGAGGAAGACAATTAAAAGTACTTTATAAATCTACTTCTAATACAAGTGATAGTGAAAAACACTAAGATTAATTAGTAACTATTTGCTTTTTTCCTATTTATTTTAGGTTATTATGAGGGTACAAATGATTAGATTATATTGTTTGCCTTTGTTAGGTAGAGTTCAAATAATAGTTGATCCCTTCTCTCAGGAGGAGTGCTATAGATCCTCACATTGTGCCCACTAGGTGAGAGCTTAACAATCTCCTTCCTACCTCCTCCCCCCAGCCCCAATTTGAATTTAATTTTGTTTTCTCTCATGTGGGCATGTAGTTTTTTATCTACTGATTTTGTGTTAACATTGAGTACATTAGATACTTCATTTTCCCTTCTCGTGATGCTTTACTAAGAAGAATGTGTTTCAACATCATCCAGATCAATATAAAAATTGTAAAGTCTTCATCTTTTTATGGCTGATTAATATTCCATGGTATACACACACCAAAATTTATCAATCCATTTATGTGTTGATGGGCACTTGGGTTTATTCTAGGTCTTGGCAATTTGAGCTGCTATGAACATTCTAGTGTCATGTCCTTGTGGTAAAATTTTTTTTTGTTTGTTTGTTTGTTTTTCCTTCTGGGTAAATACTTAGCAATGGAAAGTTTATTTTTTATCTTTTTGAGGATTCTCCATATTTATTTCCAGAGAAGCTGTATTAATTAGCAATTGTAGCAGTAGTGCAAAAGTGTCCCCTTCTCTCCAAGTCCATGTCAACATCAGCAACTTTGGGACTTTGGGACATAGATGATTCTCATTGGAGATAGGTGAAATCTCAGGATGGTTTTGATTTGTATTTCTCTGACAATTACTGACAATGAGAATTTTTGACGTGTTTTTTGGCCATTAGTCTCTCTTCTTCAGAGAAAGTTCTGTACATGTCTCTTGCCCACATAAAAATAGGATTGGTTGCTCCTTTACTGTTGATTAATTTGAGTTATCTGTAGATTCTAGTAATCAGCCATTTGTAAGATTTGTAGCATGCAGGTATCTTCTCTCATTCTGTAAGTTATCTGTTTGCTTTAGTTGTTGTACCCTTAGCTGTGCAAAAGCTTTTTAGTTTGATCTTATTCCATTCCTTTAGTTTGGTGTTGTTGCAATTGCCAAGAGAGTTTTCTTCATAAAATCTGTTCTGGGCCAATATTATTAAGAGTTTGTCCCACAATTGCTTCTATAATTTTTTTCATTTTTGTGTCTTAAATTTAAATCTTTTATCCAGCATGAGTTTTTGTTTGCAAGTGGTGAGAAGTATGGGTCCAGTTTCAGTCTTTTACATGTGGTTAACAGTTCTCCCAGCATCATTTATTAAATAAGAATTCTTTTCTCCAGTGCATGCTTTTTTGGGGTTGTTGAAGATCAGATGGTGATACGTGGCTGAGTTCTTCTCTAGTTTCTCTATTCTATTCCATATATCTGTATCTCGATTTTTGTGCCAGTGCCATGCTCTGTTGATCACTGTAGACTTGAAGTATAACCTAAAGTCTACTAACTGATGCCTCTAGATTTGTTTCTATTTTTTAGAATTGCATTGGCTATTTAGGTTTTTTTCTGGCTCCATAGGAAACAAAATACTATTATTTTAAGTTCTACAAAGTATGATTTAATTGCTTAGAGGAGTATTGCATTAAATCTTTAGATCACTTTAGGGGGTAGGGACATTTTAACAAGGTTGATTCTTCCCAGCCAAGAGCATGGAATAGTCTTCCATTTGTTAATGTCTTCTGCCATTTGTTTTCTCAGGGTTACTTAGTTCTCTCTGTAGAGATTGTTCACATACATTGTTAGGTATATTCCCAGGTATTTCATTTTCTTTGAAGGTACTGTAAAGGATATTGTGTCTTTGATTTTATTCTCAGCTTGATTGTTATTGGCATATATGAAGGCTACTGATTTGTGGACATTGATATTGTATTCCAAGATGTTATTATATTCCTTGATCAGGATCCTTGTAATTGAGTCTTTGGGGATTTCATGCATAAGATAATGTCATCCAAAAAGAAGGAGAGTTTGACCTTTACTGTCCCCATTTGAATACCCTTGATAGCCTTATCTTGACCGATTGCATTGGCTAGGACTTCTAGCACTATGTTGAACAGCAGCAGTTATAGTGGAAATCCTTATCTGATTCCAGTTCTAAGTGGAGATGCTTTCAGTTTTACTCCATTCAGTATGATATTGGCTTTGGGTTTGTCATAGATGACCTCCATAAGTTTAAGAAAAGTCCCACCTATGCATATTTTCTTAAGGGTTCTGAGGGACATGGTATGATTTCAGACATTGGTCCATTTTCTCGTGTTTTAAAATTTCTGGTCACATAGAGTTTTTTATAGTAGTCAGTGATCTTCTATATCTCAGAGGTATCTGTTGATGTTTCCCTTTTATTGTTTTTTGATTGAGATTATTAGAGATTTTACTTTTCTGTTGCTAGTTAGTCTGGCCAACAGCTTATTGCGTTTATTAATTCTTTCAAAGAACAAACTTCTTGTTTCACTGATCATCTGAATGGTTCTTATGTTCTCAATATCATTTTATTCTGATCTAATTTTGGTTATTTATTTTCTTCTGCTATGTTCTTCCTTTTCAGTTCCTCAAGATGGTTTATTAAGTTGTTGATGTGTGCTCTTTCTATTTTGGGGATGTGGGCATTTAATGAGCTAAATTGCCCACTCAGGACTGCCTTTTCACAATCCCACAGGTTTTAATAGCGTGTGGCTTCATTATTGTTTTGTTCAAGAAATCAAATTTCTTTCGTTATCTCCTTCTTGACCTATCTGTTGTTCAACATAAGATTGTTTACTTTCCATTACCTTATGTGAGGATAATAGTTAAATTCTGGTTTTATTCTATAATAGTCAAAAAAAATACAAAGTATAATTTCTATTATTTTAAATTTGTTGAGATTTGATTTGTGCCCTAAGATATGATTGGTTTTGGAGGATGGCACATGTGCTGATGAGTAGAAAATATACCAATTTTATTGGTATGGAATGTTCTGTATTTGTTAAGCTCATTTGTTCTAAACTGGTGTTTAAGTCCATTGCTACTTTGTTTAGTTTCTGCCTGGAGAATCTGTCCAGTTCTGTCAGTGGGGTATTGAAGTCTCAATTATTATGGTGTTGCAGGATGTCATATTGTTCACATCATTTAGGTTTTATATTATATATACTGGAAGCATTTAAGTTGGATGCACATGTATTTAGAAGAAGATATTTCTTCTTCTTTAATTGTTCCCTTGGTTACTACATAGTTTCTTTGTCTTTATTTTTGTTAGTTTAAAACCAATTGTATTTGCATATAATACTTCTGTAACTTCTCCTTTCTTCTGTTTTACCTTTGTCTAAAACATTTTCCAACACTTCATCCTGAGTCTTATTTTGTCCTTAGAAGTTAGATATGCTCTCTTAAGACACCCTAGAGTTGGCCTGTGCTTTTTTTTTATCAAGTCAACCACCTGGACCTCTTCAATGGGGGAATTCAAGCCATTCACATTTATTGAGAGAATTGATAAATATGGTGGAGTTCTGCTTATCTTATTTTGTGAAGGTCCATTACCTTAGTTTTATCCATGGTGACATGGTGGATGCCAGATTTTGTCCTTTGGTTTCCAGATGTCTACTTTGCTGGTGGTTCATTGTGATGGTCAGTTTGAAGAATGGGTCTAAGTACTTCCTGAAGAGCTGGTTTTATTGTGGCGAATTTCCTCAAGGTTTCCATGTCAATAAAAGACTTGATTTCTTCATCAAATATGAAACTTAGTTTACCAGAATACAGAATCCTGTGTTGAAAATAGTTTTGTTTAAGAAGGGTAAGGTAAATGACTACCCTCTTATGGCTAGAAAAGTTTCACCTGGAAAGTCCTGATATTTTTCAGCTTGTAACTTTGAACTGTCTGTTCACAGAATTTTCTCTTTTATTTTGACTTTGGCCAAGTTAATTAGTCCATTAGCTTAGTTTTATCCATGATGCCACTGTGAATAAAGGACTAGGATTTGTCCTTTAGTTTAGGAGATACTCTATTTGAATCGAGTCAGACTGGGGTTCTGAAACTACCTAGAGTCTTAATTTATGTGTCTCTGGCAATGCTTGGGAAATTCTCCACCATGATGTCTTGAAGAAGAGTTTTTATACTTTTAGGATTCTCTTCTTCTTTAGGGATTCCCATGATTCAAATATTCTTGCATTTGCTATATTTCTACATCTTTCTTGGGTAGAGCTCTGCTTTGTTCTTTTTTTCCCCTTTTTTGAATGATTGGGTTAATTCAATAGTCTTGTTTTCAATTTCTGAGAATCTTTGTTCTCCATGTTCTACTCTGTGGCAAAGACTCTCTGCTATATCTTAAATCTCCTTGAATGCCTCTTTAATTATATGCAGATCCTTGGTGACTTTGTCTTTAATTTCACTGATTTCTTGAGACAGTTCTTTTACTTCCTTTTGGATTCCTTTTCTCTCTTCTCCTCAATGCCATTCATCTTATTTAACTTGCATATTCTGAATTCTGCTTCTGTCACTTGAACAATTTCTCTATGGATGGCATTTTCAACTGTATCTCCTTTCTATTCTCTTGGAGAAGTTGATCCGTTCTGATTTTTCATGTTGCCAAGGTTGTTCAGCTTATTCCTCCCCATGGATGTTTTTAGTTTATTTATATATTTATTGCACTTTTAAGTTGGAATGTTAGGTTCTACTTAAATTTTTAGTGAGAGACAATCTAGTTGGAATCCCTTAGGTAGCACCCAGGAGACCTCTTTGAACACTATAACTGGTGGACTGACACCAGATCCAAAGGCCCCAAGCTGTGAAGCTTAGTACTCCCCTTCACCACTGACTATTCAAATGTAGTGTTGGTTATGCCGGTGGCCCTTCCTGCATTCATCCTCTGAAAGCTCCCTTTGGGGGCTGCAGCTTTTGAGGGTCCCTGAGAACCAGCCTTGCTTTTTCTAAGCCAGGTGTAATGGGGGCAGGATTTGAAGGTAATGCTTCTATGCCAGATGTAGCTCACCAAAGTTCTAGACACAACAGATTGGAAATGAAGTGGATTTCACCTGCAGTTGGGAAATAGGTACCTCTAGCTTGCTGTCTGCTTCCTGGGCTTTCCCAGAGCTGATCATCCTTTCCAAGTTTGCAGGAGGGAAGCTGGAGACCAAACCTCCAGGAGGAGTCCACTGGGCACAAATGCCAGACAGAGCAAATCCAGAGGATAGGGAAAGATCCCTCATAGAGGAGAAAGACTCAAGAGAGACCTTGCCTCATCAAAGATAGTGTAGTTGAGCTACAGTTTCCTCCTACAGCAAGGCAGCACATGGCAGAGATCTTAGAGTTCCCCACCTGACACACTGGGGGGATAAGGTCTGTCTCCCTTTCTTCCTATGGCTGACTAAGATCCCACATTTTGCCTGTTACCCTTGCTTCCTTGGTTGCTATGGGAGCTGAGTAGGAAGAAAAGCTCCTTCACCTTTCTGATGCATGGGGTTGGGGACAGCCCCACTAGGCTGTCTGGGTTGGGCTAGCACTTCTGCTTGCCTGGGGGCAAGCAGGCCTCTGCAGGGACAGTCTGTCAGGCAACTAAAGAAAAAGAGGTTCTTCCAAGTTCCTGTCAGACATGTTGAGGAGGATAGTAACTGTCTCCCATTCCCCCACCTCCCATGGGTAGCTAAGATTCTGCCAGGTGCCAAAAATTGCTTGCCATTCTACCAGGCAGGATTGGGAGTCAGCAAAGGCTACTACTAGGTGCAGGAAAACTGGGACTCATTCATCCTTTGTTGCAATCTTCCATGCGTTGAGAGATCGGTGTGCTCTGCTGCTCTCAGGGAGTGCCTCCCCATAGGAGAAGGATCCCCCTGACCTTCTATTCAGCTCTGAGCTTCTCCCATCTGGTCCACTCCCTAACTGTTCTCTGATTTCTTGGTTCTTTTTCATCTTTATCCTCACATTTTGTCTCAGTGGGGTTGTTGTGTGTCATGACTTTTTCTCCTTGTGATCTACCCCCCAATTTCAAATACTCTGAGTTTCCTTCAGTGCAGTTTTCCTCCTAGATGGGAGATTCTGATGAAAGCTGCCTCTCATTGGTCATCTTGTTCCCTTCAATTAGTAACTTTTGGAAACAAACTTTTGAGTAAATGAAAATGTCAGAAAACAGAACAATGAATTTGATTTAGTCACCAAGCCTTCATTAAACATCTCCACAGTGTAAAAGGTAATGGTGTATGCAATACAAGATAGATCAGACAGGAGTTCTGCTCTTAGAGAGTTTCCCATCCAGTGAAGGAAACAAAATGTGTTGAATTAAATGTATACTCAACATATACACACTCATACTTCCAAAAATAAAAAATGATAAGTTTAATAAAAGGAGGACCAGGTTAAACAGTATTGTTGTTCGTATTATCAAAATTATATTATACCTTTGTGGGATTTGTAGATGGGTACATTCATCAGGAATAATTTTTACTTGAAAAGAGGAAGTAAGGTCAAGTCTCAGTGGGAGATACAGTGATATAGTTATTTATAACCGTGATGAATCTCTTTTCAGTTTGCCCTCCCAAGACAGAGTGTGTATGAGTGTGTGGAGGCAAAAGGAGGGTGGAAAGGGCATAGGGGTCTCTAATTCTGCTCCAAAAACTGAAACAATTCAAGAAAAGAACTCTCACTGAGGGATAAAAAATAATGTGTGTCGTATTTGATTATTACTTAATGCTAATTTGAGAAGAAAATTAGTTTTAGTTAGTTGACAAACCCAGTGACTGATGGCTGACTTTTGAAGTTCTGTACTCTCTGCCTTATTAAAGAAATTTCTTGAGGCTTGGGGCCTGTGGCTCAAGCAGCCAAGGCTCCAGCCACATACACCTGAGCTGGCAGGTTCGAATCCAGCCCAGGCCTGCCAAACAACAATGATGACTGCAACCAAAAAATAGCCGAGCATTGTGGTGGATGCCTATAGTCCCAGCTACTTGGGAGGTGGGAGGCAGGAGAATCATTTGAACCCAGGAGTTGGAGGTTGCTGTG
Source organism: Loris lydekkerianus (assembly GCA_963574355.1). Taxonomy (NCBI): domain Eukaryota; kingdom Metazoa; phylum Chordata; class Mammalia; order Primates; family Lorisidae; genus Loris; species Loris lydekkerianus. The sequence continues at coordinate 12,532 of CAUYPK010063123.1, forward strand.
AGCTGTGATGCCACAGCACTCTACCCAGGGTGACAGCTTGAGGCTTTGTCTCAAAAAAAAAAAAAAAAGAGAAACTTCTTGAGTAAATTGAATGCAGCCAAGAAAATGGGCATCTGTTTTTGATGTTTGGCAAGAATTACCCTAAAACAGTGTTTGCACTATCAACATTATTAATTTTACTGTAATGAAAGTACTAGCTAATATAATAAAAAAAGAAAAGTAATATTGCTATACATAATAGGAAGAATAAAATTGTCATTTTCTGTTATTCAAGCTAGATAAGATTATTGGAATTAATAGGACTGTTCAGAAGGAAGGCTAGATACAAACTTAATAACTTAATAGAATACTATGAAACATACAGGAAGATGTATGCAAGATATGAAGAGAATTCTTGCTATTATTAAAAGCCTAAGAAAAGACAAATAAATGAAAAAGTTTGATATTATTTGCTAGATATTCTCAATATTCTAAAGACATAATTCTCTAATTATTAATAATTTTAAAATAGTTTATAAAAATTTTTCATTAGCTTTTTTTTTCAGAACTTGATAGCCTAATTCTAAAGTGTATCTCAAATATAAATTAAAAGTCAGTACTTTTAATTTAAATTGGGAGACTGTATGAATCAATATTTTAAAAATATGGTAAAATTATTCCACAATTAAAAAAAAGAATAAATTAATAGACATAATTATTTATAAGAATTTATTACATATATTAAATCTTTGAATAAAATTAGATTGTATATTAAAGACATTGAGGCAATTGTGTATTTGTAAGAGAGAAAAATTAGATTTTTATTCTTATACCTTATTAATTTGCTAGGGCTAATAGTCTAATAATTTAAACCACAGACTGATAGCTTAAACAATAGAAATAAGTTTCATCACAGTTCTATAGACTGTAAGTTCAAGATTAAGGTGTCTGTAGGGTTGACACTAACAAAGAAAGTTTTAAATGAAGAATCACTCTAATAGGCATCACTATCTATAGGTGAGGTAGTATTTATTTATATAATGTTTTGAAGGTCAATTGTACAATATGTACCAAAACTTTTATAATGTTTCAAATGTTTTTACCTAGCAATTTAATTCTACAAATATATCCTAAAATAATCAGATAAACATGTGTATAAAAGACACCATATATTGCATTGCCTTTTTCTGCAGGAAACATATTAACGATAGCTTTTAGTTGCAGAATTTTAAATAATTTTTATTTATTATATGCCTTTAAATAAGTGTATTTTCCTAATTATCTACAGTACATTTTACAATAGGAAAATAATATAATTTTGAAATTTGACAATTCAATTTGGTGCTAAAGATATTTTGAAATTCTTTACGTGGGAGATGGCATTGACCTTTGAATTGAGTACAATTTACTGGAATGTAGCAGCAGAATACTGGGGACAAAGGGTATAGAACAGAGTTTGATCAGGTGTAGTTAGTAGCTTTGTTCTGAGCATAGCATATTACAGAGATTAGAAGAGGCCAGTCAGAGTGTTGTAATTGGTTGGGATGAGGTTATGAAAATCCTTGAAAGTCTCAAACAGGAAAGCTGGTGCTAGGAAGCTGGTTACTCAGAAGGCCAGAGTAGAGGTTTCACTAAGTGTGGGGTCTGTGGGATTGGAGAAGAAAGAATACATGGCAGAGGGCTTGGCTGAGCATGGCATAAATGTAAAACAAAGGAAAAGGTAAGAGTCAAAGAAAACAGAAGTTTTAGAAAGAAAGAAGGAGAACATGCAGATGTAAGCATAGAATTCATTGACCTATCACGTCAGGGGCTGTGATTCATGCCCTCAAACACCACTGTACAGATGTTATTTGTGTTCATGTTATGCAAATTCCCAGGTCAATGCTAGTAACTGGATTATACCTAATAACTCCATTATACCTAATCTTTGCACTTTGTGATTTGGAGATAAAATAATGTGAAATAATTCTGACTTAGTTAAATCTGAATATGTCATTTCTTTTTCTGCATTTTTCATGCTTGTTCCTTCAAAATTATGTTTCAAAATTCAAAGATTAAAGTTCAAGGACATTACAGAAGTTTCAGATGTTTTAAAACATCCAGTTCTTTACTGTGTCCTTGCAATATAGATCATCTGGAATGCTTTTGTCTGTTCCCTTCCACATGATAAATGCAGAGCAGAATGCTAACATCCTTAGGCAAGGTCTTACTTTAAAAATGTATTTAGAGAGTTGTTGCTGATAAAAGCTTTTGATGAGGCTAGAAGATATAATTGACAGTAGACATAATAAACTATTTGACAATTTACATCAAATGAAAACCTTTATTAAGAGTGTTGTTTTCCAAAAGAATTATATATGTATAATTTTGTATTCAAAATAATCTATAATGCTTTTGACATTGCATTTTTCTCATACCTTTAGATAAGTACAATATAAAAGCCAGTAGACTTTTCAGATGGACTCAATTGTTTTCTTTCCCTTTCATTTAAAAAAAGAGGTACATACCCTGAAAATTATATCTCACTAACACTAAAGTTGCTCATTATTAAAAAATGCAAGAAAACTACAGCAACAAAAAGCAAAGTTTACCCTAGTAATTGGAATGTATAGTTGAAGGTTGTGTTTTCACTTTTAAGTTAAGTGTCAGATGAAATAGGATGATAATCTCTTCAAACTCCTATTATTAATGTTTTACAAAAGATACAGAGAAATGAAATTTTTATAATACAAAAACAATTTTAATACAATAATGAGTCCTATCAACAATTATAATAATAATAATTTTTAACAAATTACACAGCTAGGTTTTGACTGTCTTGTGATATATCTAGTATTACAAATACTGGATGGCTGAATAAAACTCTCTCTAGCAATTAACCAAAATTTGTCATGAATATATTGCCCAGCTTCCTTTGTAATATATTTTGGCCCTGGGAAAACCGACACTTAAAAACAGCAACGACAACAAACCCTGGTTCTTATTTGGGGTCTTTCCATTAAAATTCAATCTTAAGAATTTAGTTGTAATATTTTTCCATTGCAGGAAGTTAAAAAGTGTGTATCTAAATTTAATCAGGAGCTAATGCTGTGGACATGGGTTTGTTTTAATGCTTTTCTAGTTTTTGTTGTTGTTGCTGCCTGCGACGGGCTCACACTTTGTTGTCCCTGCTAGAGTGCAATGGAGTGATCATACCTCGCTGCAACCTCAAACTCCTAGGCTCAAGTGATCCTCCTGCCTCCACCTCCCATGTAACTGGGACTATAAGGATATACCACTTCACAAGGCTAATTTTTAAAATTTGTTATAGAGACAGGTTCTCACAATGTTGCTCCTAGCCTCAAGTGATCCTCCAGTCTTATCCACCCAAAGTGCTGGGATTATAGGCATTAAGTCACCATATCCAGCCTTTAGTCTTAAATTCTCCATTTTTCAGGTATAAGCAGAACAGTATCAAATGCAGAAGACTTTAATTTAGATGAATTTCAAAGTTTAAATTAGTCCATTTTACTTCCTATAAAAGACAGCATTGTGTGGTCTTGATATTTGAAATCCAGTAGAGCTGGTTTCATAATACAGGCTTTTTATGATTCATTTTTGGTATAAAGTTTCTCCCTTTAATAGATTTCTCAGTCTTATTATTATGTTTAAATGGTCCTATTAATTAACTACCTTGCAGGGTTTTAGTGAGGATTAAATGAGATAATACGTGGGGAAAGTATAGCATTTATAAATGTCTCTTGCTTCCTCTCCCCTCCTCTGCCTCCCTCCCTCTCACTCTCCATTTCTCTCTCTCTCTTAGACAGAATATCACTCTGTTATCTAGGCTAGGCTACCGTAGCATCAGCCTAGCTCACAGCAACTTCAAATTCCTGGGTTCAATTGATCCTCCTGCCTCAGCCTCCTGAGTAGCTAGAACTATAGGTGCCCACCACAATGCCCAGCGATGATGATTCTTCTTCTTCTTCTTCTTCTTCTTCTTCTTCTTCTTCTTCTTCTTCTTCTTCTTCTTCTTCTTCTTCTTTTAATAGAAATGGGATCCATCTTGCTCAGGTTGGTAATCAAGATCTTGTGCTCAAGCAACTCTCCTGCCTCGGCTCACAGAATGCTAGGATTACAGGTGTGCACCATAGGTGCCCAGCCTAAGTGCCCATTAAGTGATAGCTTTTGTTACACATAATAACTTAATAATGAATAATACAGAAAGCCACACTATAAAACAGAATTAATGGTTCACTTGATTTATGAATTTCCTTTTCATTTAACAAGGACTCATGGATTCCACAAGTATCAAAACTTTGCATTGTCACTAACTTGATTTACCTTTGACCTTGGCTGTTTTTCTTAACTTGTTTTATTTTTGGTATTGATTTGTATACAATGTAGATGTAATAAGTCTCTTCACCTCTCAAATATTTTTCTGTAAACAGTACACATCCCACTGGTATTCCTTAAAGTCCATCAATTATGACACAAAATTCCTTCAGAGCACCATGCTGTAGGTTGAGATTGGCTTGCTTGATGTACCATAAAAGCAAATTAAATACTTTATAAAGATAAACCATGTAAGGTAAAATGGTGCTTTAACAGAGTGACACTCAAGATACACCAGTTTGTTGTCTCCTTCCCAGTTCCTGTTCACTTATTAATCTTGTTGTCATTTCTTCTACTGTACTTTCTCATGATTGTAATTTCTTGATACTAAGGGAAACTTGAGATGGGCTATTGGGTTGGAATAAGTTTGGAAAATGAGTTTCCTAAAATAGTCTGTCAAAAAAATATATCCAAAATTCAAATATGTAAAGAGAATGTAAATTAAGTTGCTTAAAGTTCCTAGGCAGAGGAAATAAAGATGTGTAAATATGTGTAGTACCATCAGTATAACCTAACATTTAGCAAACTTGAATATCTAATTAAGATTTCATATGTTCGTATTTTCTATAATGTAGTTCTCAAATGTAATAGAGTTTTGATAAGTATGTATTGCTTTTCTTTCCAAGCACCTTAACATGAGGTTTCACCATGTGCCTTGCCCTGGTTAGTCAGTGTTGCCAGAATTGACAGATCAGACTGCTCTGAGCAGAAGCTTTGAGAGCCATTCCTTGGCTTTGCCATTTTCCTTTTTCCCTCTCCATATAACCATTCCCTTGGTAAGGAATCTAGTTTAAATCTTGGCCACAGAATAAATAAGATGTATGGCAAAAGCACTGGAATATTGACAGGAACACAATAAACAAAAGAAAAGATGTGCAAACAACCCAAATACCCTTCAGAAAATGGATTAATAAATTGTAGCATATGCATACTGCAGCGTACTATTCAGCTATAAAAACACACCAAGATTTTGGATCTTTTATAACAACCTGGGTGGCTTTGGAGAATATTCTCCTTAGAAAAGTATCATAAGAATATTAAAATAAGCATCTCACGTACTCAGCTCCAATTTGAAATGAGAAGATTAACAAATACATGCTCACATGAGAGACAAACTAAATTAAATTCAAACAGGGGGCCTGGGAGGAGAGGACTGGAAGCTCCCACCCCAGGGGTACGGGCACACCTCCTGGGTGAGGACACCACCACCACCTGGATTTCACCCTACAAAAGCCACTTCTATCACCTTGCTGTATGTACCCTCGTGTTAACCTGAAATTAAAAACAAAAAAGGATGTGGGGTCAAATTACAGCCACTCTGCAAAGCAAAACTGAAAGCGAGCTACTGAAATTTTGATAACATTTGTTCCTGTTGTATAACTTACAGAGAGCTGACTAATTCAAAATTATTATTAGAGGTTCTGATGAGCCTGGCCTAAGGTCAGTCAATAAAGAGCTGTTTTGAAATGCACAGACAACAAAATATATTCTACATGAAATCGGTAAGAACATTTTCTTATCTTTATTCAGTATGGACATATGTATATTAGCCACTCTTTCCATCCTAGCTCAAAAGTCACTGTCTCCTCCAAACTTATTGTTTCTCCTGTGTAATGTTTTCCTATTCCAAATATTTGAAACACTTCATGAATCTTTAAGAAGTTTATCTCATTGATTTTTATTTACATCCCCCTCTAAGTGAGGATCATGTGTCCCACTTTGGAGCTTAGCCTAGTGCTTTACATTCGAGAATTCCTCAGTAAATAATTGTGAAAGAAGATCGATTGAATCAAACTCTCAATGAATAGATCCTAGCCCTTGCATTCTATGTGCTTAATAACAGCAGATTTCAATATAAATGTGTTGGCACTTTAAACTGCCCCAGCAGCGCTCTGCTGGTTATGCCAAAGTATAAGAAAAATCATTCAGGATGGCCAGACTGTCTTCATTCTTTCTAATATTGTTTCATGTTGGTTTTGTTTACTGGGGAAAGAGTTCTGTCTTCTGAAAGTGATAGTGATCTGGGAGGATAATAGTCCAGGCAAAATTTGGTGAAAACAGAAAGAGGAGAAAAAATGGGAGCTCTGAGAACAAACAAAAAGTTGAGGAAATTTTAATGTTTAGTTTCTGAGCTTATCAGTAGATAAAAATGAAAAAAGAGATAGGGATAAAAATTAGAGAGGAATGGAAGGAAATCATGAAAAGAAAGAAGACTAGAGGGTAGAGATGGGGTAGTTAGTCCTAAAGCTAAAGGTCTGTTAAAATAAGAAAGGAATGGGCAGTGCCTGTGGCTCAAGGAATAGGACACTGGCCTCATATACTGGGGTGGCAGGTTTGAACCCGGCCCAGGCCAAAAATTAAAAAAAAAATGGAATGGGTAATGCATTTGCAGAATGTCTAAACAGATTGTACGAAATCTAGAGATATCCATATGGATAAAGAGGGTATTTTACATGTATAATAATGTATAATTACATGTATAATAGCAACAAAACCAAGCCCTGTGAAATCATTTAGAAAAATTTATTCTTAACTGGGGTGTGTGTGACCGTGGCATGAAATGCCACACCAGAGAAGGCTTAATTAAATGGTCCTGAGGCAGCTGGGTTACAGTTTGGTTTTTTAACAATATTTAGGGAGACAGGAATTGTAGCTAAAGTACTATGAAAAGGATACATTTTTTTAGTCCAAAAAGGTGGGATATCTTCAAGTGAGGGCTCTTATGTTATAGGTGTGATCAAAGATTCCTTGATTTGTCATTGTTAGAAAGGTTTAGAATGTTTTAAATTAAGGTAAGTCAGTTAATCAGAAACAAGTCATAGTAACCCACTCAAGTAATCCATTAAACAAATTGATGGCCTGTCGGTGTGATTTAACTCTTGCCCTGCATGGCCTTAGGTCCTATTAATAATTCAGTAAATTATTGTCATAAGAGGACAGTTTTATCAGTCTTATGATCTCTGTTTGAACATTAATACTGGTCAATAATTGCTTACATTCCTAAATGCATGGGGTGTGCAAGGTATGGTATGTGTCATACTTCCATTCCCTTCATGGCCAGGAAAATAATTAAGGTTTTTCTGGGGACACGTTGGCCAAGAGGGGACTAATTTAGTTGGTGGGAAGGGACTTAGGATTTTTATTTTAGTTCACAAAAGTTTCTGTAAAGGAATTAGTTTTACTATAAATGGGCATATGCAGCCTTCCAAAGGCTCTTCAGAGATACCATCCTTTGTTTATTTTATTTTCCACAAAAATGTTACTACAAGAATATATCTCGGGCTGTGCCTAGGGCTCAAAGGAGTAGGGTACCGGCCCCATATACCGGAGGTAGTGGGTTCAAACCTGGCCCTGGCCAAAAACTACAAAAAAAAAAAAAAAAAAAAAAGAATATATCTCACAGTAATACTATTTTTCTACAAGAATATTATCGGAATTTTGTGAACAAAACAATCATTTATTGATCACTTATTCTGTTTTAAGTATATTTCTACTTAAATAGAAATACTCTGTGAGCATTATTTAATTTACTACCACAATAATATTCTCAGGTAGATATAAATTTTTCCCATTCAAAGTTGAGAAAATTTGAACATATTTATTTTTAATGAAATGTAAAGTATTTATGGAGTATATCCTATGTACCAGAGGCACTGCAGGTGATGGGTATGTATTGCTAAGTAAATCAGACAAGGTCTTTCACTAAAGTAGCTACTAGAATTATGGTGGGGTCAAAAAAGAAAGATACAAATAAATAAATAAACATGCCTTGTGTATGGGAAGTATGTAAGGATATGGGAAGTATTTGGATATGGACGAGATGGCCTCTCAGAGAAGATGACATCCAAGATGAGAACTAAGGGATGAAAGGGGCCAGGCTTATAGAGCGTCAAAGCAATGATGAGTGAAGTCTTTGAGACAAGAATAAAATGGTGTCTTGGAATAACTGAAAGGAAATTAACATGCCTGGAACATAGTATGGGTTAAAGAGAATGGCATAAGATGAAATGATAGAAACAGGCAACTTGTTTGAGAATAAACAAAAGTTGGGTATTTTTGTTAAAACTCAGAGTTGCATATTTTTTTAAAGCTCATAAAATACAGTAAAGGGTTTATATTTTATTCACGGTACAATGGAAAAAAACTAATTCAAGTAGAGTTGCCAGATAAAATCAAAATTACCAAATATTTCATGGAACATACTTAAAAAATAACCATTGTTTACCTGAAATTCAAATTTAACTGATTACCCTTTGTTTTTATTTGCAAAATCTGGCAATACTACATTAAAGGTTTCAAGCAAGAGAGTAATGGAATCAGATTCATACTTAAAAACTAAGAAAGCTTCTTAAATTCACAAAACTAATAAATGTCAGAGCCAAAATATGAACTCAGATCACTGAATTTCAGAGAATACTCAAAAATATTATCTTAATTACTCTGCTATATTGTGGCCTGTTAATATTTTCTAGGATGCATGTGGTATAGGGGAGATCGGCAGATGAGTAATTTAGCATAAAGCTAAAATTTAAGACAGAAGTGGAGTGCTAAGCTACTCTGAACTTGGAGATACAAAGCTTGGGTGAGGGCCAGCTAGCATGCACATGCATGACAAAAAACAAACAAAAAACCCCCCATCAAAACAAAAGAGACAAACTTGTAATATATAGAAAATACAATATTTGTAGATCATGACAAGTTACTGTCTTAATTGGCATGTTGGTTCCCGCTGCTATAACAGAATACCACGGATTGGGTGGCTTATAAGCAACCGAAAGCTATATCTCAGTGTTCTAGGTTTGGAAGTCCAAGATCAAGGGGCCAGTAAATTTGGTGTCTGTCAAGAGGCTGCTTCCTAGATAATAAATGGCTAATTTTAGTACTCTCTCTGCCCTCTTTTATAAGGGCAGTGCCCTCATGGCCTAATCACCTCACAAAGACCACATCTTATTTTATTTTTTTATTTTTTTTTTATAAAAAATTAAAATTTTTATTTTATAAAAAATAAAAAAATAAAATAAGATGCACCGTAGGTGTGGCCCCACCCATTACCCTCCCTCCACCCTAAGCTACCCCCAGTCTACATGGTTCTGAGCTACCTGTATGGACACCCAGCCTGGCCCTGGCCCTGCCTGAGATTCTGTGAGCCACCCAATTTTTAAATAATGTGTTCTTTATGCTTATGTAAACTAGTTAGAAAGGATGCTGTTGCCTGCACCTAAGCATCTTGATTGATATAGATGATGTCAAAAACATCTCTGTGTTTGCAGTACCCAGCACAATGTCTGAGTCTTAACAGATACCACATGCCTGTTACTTGATGAATGCTTGTATTGATAACTTTTTTTCTTATTTGGGGGGTATTCGCTGTTTGATAAGGGAAGCACACATGAAAATAAGTATTTCAAGGCAAAAAATATATATATAGATTTGAGGGAGGGACACAAACATCTAGTCTTTAGCAGTTATTCTCATATATATTCTAAAAATTTCAACAACCCAATTAAAAAAAAGGGAAGAAAAAGTATAAAATAAGCCAGTTAACAATTATAGAAATAGAAATGGTCCTTTAACAAGAGACAACATTCTCAATATCATTAGAAGATAGTTGCAGATGACCACTAACTAAACTAAAATGTTTTTACCTATAAGATTATGAAAATATTTGCTAACATTTGGTATTGTTATGGTATAGAAAATAGAAATGTATAGATTTCTGGTGAGAGTATCAAACTCTAATTCTTCTATAGATGATAATCATGAATCCAAATGATTAAGACACAAACACTTAAACCCATCAATTCCACTTGAAGTTGTGAAAAATGATTATGCATGACAATGTATTTATTAAAGGTTATTTTGGAAAAAAATTGGAAACAACTTAAAGTTCTACAATAAAAATAGCAGGGTGTTGTGGCAGGCGCCTGTAGTCCCAGCTGCTCGCAAAGCTGAGGCAGGAGAATCGTGGAAGCCCAAGAGCTGGAGGTTGCTGTGGGTCCTGGAACATTACGGCACTCTACTGAGGGCAGTAAAGTGAGACTCTGTCTCTACAAAAAAACAAACAAACAAACAAACTGATTGCATAAATTATGATATTTAAATATAGTGGAATAGCATATAGCCATAAAAAAGATGGGGAAGCTCTTTATGTGTTGATGTGGAACAATTCATTACATATAAAGCTAGGAGAAAACAAAAAAGGATTGAATCTTCCCAAAGGTATAATCTTTTATATTTTGGTAATAAAGGGGAAATATGTATATAGCATGTACACATGTTTAGATATCTGTATATGTGTGCATATATCTACATACAACGTGCAAAATTTCAAAGACCTGGTGGAATATTTTAATGATACTAGATGGTTGAGGCAGGAGAATTGGTTGGCTGCTGGCAAGGCTTGTAGCTCTGCCATTACATTTACTTTTATACTTTTTCAATTTGAATCCATATGTCAGTATTTTTTATGTAAACAAATGAGAAGTTTTAAATAATACCTTAGAAAGGAGCCTTAGTGAAAATAATCACAGAAACCTCACTTCATGCCCCAGTTTTCCTTTAAACATTTACATAAAAAAACCTAAAGAATTTGGGAATATTGTGGAAATGTTGCCAGCCTTTTTGATGCTTTCTAGGTCTACAGGATACACAGACCCTCACGCATAGAATAACTGTAAAAATCTTTCTAAATAGCATAACTCAGGTATATGTGAATTTAAATTAGTATAATCAGAAACCACATTTTGGAAAAATAACCAAGATCATGCCAGAGACTAGCTCTTTGTCTGGGGATCTGAAATTCCTGAATTTAAATCTCAGCTTTACAATTTACATGCCGTATCATCATATATAAGTTATCTCCCGGATACTCAATTTCCTTACCTATAAAATGGAGATAGAATTACCTCTCTTATAGTGTGGAAATGATAAAATATGTATCCAAGCACCATAATTCATACTTCATAAATGGGAACATTTTATTTTGCATTATCATAAGGCCTTTTCCCCTCTTTTACTACATGAAAACATACCACTGCTCATTGAACAAATGGCAGAGTTAGAGTTGAGTTACTATCATATAACCTGATACACTCTCTGTCTAGTAATTTTCTAAAAGATTTCCAAACTTTAAGGTTATCAGAAAAAAAATGTATTTAACACACTGACTATAACTTTCAGAGTAACGGATTAACACCTTGAGCACACAATTCAGTGCTATTTTTTTTCCAGATTACTTAGGAAACATTTTCCTGAGTAACACTACCTAAAAGAGTGGAATCAAGCCAACTTTATTAAATTTGCAAGTAGGTTTATCTTTTGGTATTTTCCACCTTTACTGCTATATTCAATAAATCTCTACTTCTCTTCAAAGAATTCCCTTCTGAACAATAGGTCAAACATTTACAGGTGGCTGGTTTTGTTTTCTGGGTTTGCAGTCTGAATGTTATGAACTTGGATAGAGCTCATTAAAGCTTCCTTTCTGCCTTTTATTATAAAAACCTCAAATGACAGTCCTTGAAGAACATCCTCTGGCTAAATATTATTAAAATCCAAAGGCCAGTAAGAACAATCATTTGCTGGTCAAATATATACTAATCTAATTTGGTATATTGTTTTAACAACAGTCTCAAGGGTGTTTTTTCTGCCACTGAAAAGATACATTTCAATAAGCCAAATATACTCTATTTACTTAAATTAGTGTACTTATGATAGGCCAATTTCATAATTGTTCTAGAGTAAGTGATTTCTCAATAGCTCATCTTGGCCTGACTGTTGTTTATCAATTAGAATAGCAGACTCTACTTAGTTCTGAATATTACTTGATTTGAAAATACAACCCTTTCATTAATTAACCCTGACTTAGTGGCGGAGGTGAAAGTGACTTAATATTAGTCAAAATCTCATTATACAAACAAACTATTACGAAATCCCAGATTCTTCATCCCTTAGCTTAAATCACACCTCTAAGAACTTCCTAGTTATATAATACTTAAAATGCGTTTTCTCCCTCTTCTTTTACCGTCCTAAAATTCTACCTTCTAGCCCTCACTACAAATATATATATATGTGTGTGTGTGTGTGTGTGTGTGTGTGTATTTATATGTGCATATATGTATATATTTTTTAATGTAATTATTTAAATCTATCTCTTTTGGTTCTTCAAGATTTTAGAGAAAGAATTGAATTGGTATTTTGTCCTAAAATCTTGCATAAAATGTTTCCATTTGAAAGGTATGAGAGTTTTGGAATCAGCGATTTTCTAATGTTTTTTTAAAATGTAATATTGTGTCTATTTTCCTTAGTGTCAGTTACATGAACTAATGAGACATTCTCTATGCCTGTTTTTATATGAGCTTTCATGGTAACTTAATTCTTGGGGTCAAAAAGAGAAGATACCTAATATATGCTTTTCTGACCTTTTTCCCCCAGGATGGTTTTTACTTCTTTTACTTCTGGAAATGAAGATCCTGAATTTTATGTCCTCCTTTGGGGTGCTTGACATTGAGGTCTTTCTATCCAAACCTATGATCTATTATGAGCTCAATTTAAAGCCGATCTACATTAGGAGCATGAAATAATATAATCTTAGATTGGGACAAAACTCCCCACAGATCCACATGCCCATCTGTCCATTCATTTAACCATTTGTCCATCCATCCATTCATCTTTCTTGGCTCTGCTGGAAGTTCACTTGTGATGCATTCTTATCTTAAAGGCATTTCTCTCGCAAACATGTAAAACATCATCATAGATTTGAACGTGACATTAAGAAGCAATGCATTTTTTAACCATTTCCCAAGTGATTTCCCCAAAGGAGCCACGCATTTTAGTGCATGGAAGAGATTCATGTCATAATGAAAGTAGTTGTTTTGGAAAGATATATTTACCTGTGGGACTGGAATAGATTGAAGTACACAGAGTCTGAAATCATAAGGCTCCTGAAGTCATGCAGACATGAAGGGACTTGAGAATTGGGAATGGTGAGAATGAAGGAAAAGGAATGTAACATATTTTGGGAGAAAGTAAAAACAGTATATGCCGATAAATTGAATATAAAGAAGAAAGGCATAGCACTTTCCATGATTTTAATAATTTTTTACTTTTGAAGATACTGGAATTATGCTTTAGATGGATGGAAAATTTTCTTCTTTTTTATTTTTTTTTTGTCTTTTTATTTTTTAAACAAACCCAATTCTTTAGATTAAGTCAAAATTTGAACAGTAATAGCTTGTTTTAACTTTTAGTTTTAATCCTAAATTAAATTGAGACCTTTTATTCTGAACATTAGTTTTATTACGAGAACACTAGAATATAAACCTGAAGGGAAATGGGGCCACTGGACAGTGCATTTATTAACCCTCCTCAGTGAGCTCACTGCCCCCTCCTCCTTTATTTATTTTTTATTTATTTATTTATTTTATTTTATTTTTATTGTTAAATCATAGCTGTGCACATTAGTGCAATCGCCTGTACCCATTCTAAGATGCACCATAGATGTGGCCTGACCCATTACCCTCCCTCCACCCAAACCTCCCCCCTCCCTTCCCCTTCCTTAGCCCTTTCCCATAGTCTTGTGCTATAGTTGGGTTATAGCCTTCATGTGAAAGCTATAATTTAGCTTCATAGTAGGGCTGAGTAACATTGGATACTTTTTCTTCCATTCCTGAGATACTTTGCTAAGAAGAATATGTTCCAGCTCCATC
>CAUYPK010063127.1:0-78432 GCA_963574355.1 Loris lydekkerianus
TAGCTTCATAGACCATTTGACACATTTTCATCCCAATAGTCAACATAGCCTTCCTGGCAGCAGTTGGGTTTTTTCTCCTGTGCTTGTTGCTGCAGGACACCCCTGATTGAATATAATGTCAGAGCGTCATATGCGCTCATCTGTGTAAGGGACACATGGACTGATTGGTGGTCGCCGACAGCACACTGCGCAGGCTTACAGGAGTGCTGGGTGTCTCAGGATGCCAGCCTTGGTTGCTACTGTGATTCCTCAGGCAAGCAGAGCCTTGTTGTGGGCTGAGGCATAGCAGTGACTTGCTGTTTGCTGGGTCTCAGCAGAGCAGGGGGCCAGTTCACATGCCCAGAAGTTCAGGGTCACAGAGATTAGCTGTGACGGGGACAGCTGGCTCTGTGTCCTCTGGACAGATGGCAGCAGCAGGCTAACACCAAGGAGGACTGATAATGTGGAGTATTAGCTACCCTAGAGAATCTTAGAATGACCAGGGTGGGACTGCAGAATAAAATCTGACTTCTCAACAACATACCTGGGGGTTTTGTTGTCACATTTTAAACACTGAAAGAAACATGACTCATAATTAACCAAGTAATTAATTTGTCTTTACTGACTGTACTTACAGTGTGCAACACTGTAAGCTCTTGCATACATAGAAAGGAGGCAGGTAAAGGGCACCTGAGATGGAGCCTCTTAGCCAGTTTTCAACATACAATCCAATATTATTCGTCGTATTCCTCCCACTGTACATTAAATGCCTAGACTTACTCATCTCATGTAAGGTCATTCATATCCTTTGACCAACATCTCCTGATTTCCTCCACATCTCTGCCCCTGGTAAGTACCGTTCCAACTCTCTATTTCTCTGTTTTTTACTTTTGTGAAAGATTCTATAGGCACACCCCCCAGCCCAGCGTCATGGATGGTCTCTTCCCTCACGTCACCCTGCTGGGGTTGCTCTGTGGCCCGCGCACCCCGGGTCAGAACCTGCTCACCTGCACCTGCGCTGGAGCGCCCTCTTGCACCCAGGAGCAGACCTTGGTGGTGAGGAAGCCAGACAGGGTGCAGCAGCAGCTGCTTGGGGATGTGATCCAGCGTTTTGAGAAACAGGGTTTCAAACTGGCGGGAAGGAAGATGCCACAGGTTGCAGACAGCACCCTTGCTGAGCACTCCCAGCAAGGGAGAGAGGAGAGAGGCCTTCTACCCAGCCCCAACTGGCCACATGAGCTGCAGGCCAGTAGTGCTCACGGCCTGGGAAAGTTACAATGTGGTCCCTGTTTCGAGGAGCATGAGAAGACATGCTCCCTTAGCAGGGGCATCCCGGGGGCTGTCAGAGAGACTTCAGTGTCCACATCACCAGGAACATAATCCATGACAGTGACTCCGTAGGGAGGACCCAGACAGAGTTCCAGTTATGGCTCCAGAGCAGTGAGCTGGTGAACTGGGTGGACAGGGGCCACCAGAGCAGGTCCCACCAGACTGAGGGCCCAGGCTGGCTCTGGCCACGCCAGCATCTAAGCAGGACTAACTAGCCCATGCCCCTCCTTGTCTCCCCCAGACCACTCTCCTGTTCCCGTGCTGCACCCTAGCTGGGGGAGGTCTGCGCCTCCAACTTTATGTGCCTTTCTTTTCCTAAACACCACAGATTGGGCCAAATCCTTCTGTACCAGTGCCAGACAATCTTTGGGGTGTCTTCAAAAGTGGGTAGTGTAACCTCTCCTCTCCTGAAGGGGAGATATTAAAATTCATTGTGCTGAATTAAAAAAAAAAAAAAAAAAAAAGATTCTCTATATAAGTGAGACCATGCAGGCTCCTGTGACTGGCTCATTTCCCTTAGCAGCATGTCCTCCAGGTTCACCCATGTTGTCGCAAACAGTGGCATCTCTTTTCTTAAGGCTGAATGTAGATATAGGCCACGACTTCCTGATCTGTTAACCCCCTGATCAATGCCTGGGTTGTTTCCAGAACCTGGCTACCGTGAAGAATGCTGCTGTGAACCTGGCACTGCAGATATCTCCACCACGTGCTGATTTCATTTCCTTTGTGGCAAAATCAGAGACACCTAAAACCTCTGAGCCTGGGATAGTTCTACTCTGGGACAGAAATTGAGAAGAAGACAGGGAACGTCCACAGCCAGTTATTTCCTGCCCAAGAGAGATTTGAGGGGCCACCTAAGTTTCCTCACAGAGAAATAAGGAAAATAGATATTTTCAATATCTATTCCACTCCAGGAAAACAGGGCCTTCTACTTTATTTCATATCTTCATTTCATTTTTTTTTTTTTTTTTTAATTTCTTTTCTCTGCCTCTAACTTACACTTGAGTTTTCATGAGGTCAGGGATGATCAGTTGCAGAAGAGTCACATTTGTTCCCCAAATTTTTCTATGTGTATATAGAGGATGCCAAAAAATGTATACACATTTTAAGAAAGGAAAAAACTGTATGAACATTGTAATATTCAAGTCATGTTTGACTTCTGTAATTACAAAAGGTACAAGATACAATACACAAAATAAGAAATGATACTGGTATCTATTAAGGACTTAATTTTAATACAGGGTGTTTTTTTCCTTTATTGAAATGTGTATACATTTTTGGCCCCTTTTTTGTGTGTGTGCACATGCATATATAGAGAGCATTTAACTTACAGATAATAAAACATACGATCCTCATTCCTATTAATTCCATACAATCAGTTCTCACAGAATGCTGTCACTGACTTTTATCAAACTCATATCAGTGTGTCTGGTAACCTGTGCTTCCAACTGATGAACAGGCATGGTGTTGACATGAATACTGGTTGCCGTGTTTGTTTGTTATGTAAGACAAAAGTGAGACAACAAAGACACACATCTTAGAACTTCATTGGTTTGTCTACGGTCTGAGCAACTTCTCTGCTGAATTGGATAAAGTGGTAAAATGCTAGAAAACGTTTTCATTTTTGTGCTGTTGACATGTAACAACTCCAGACAGAGCACGCCTTTAAGTTTAAGCTGCTTTATTCACAATTCTTCTGTCACTTTCATATGTCTGGCTCTAAACAAAAAGTAAATAGAACCCTGATTTATAGCATCTAGCAATTTCTGAAATATTAATTCTCTTGTTAGGCCAATTTCAAATTATCCATGTGCCATCACTGAACACAGATTTGGGAAGGGATGTAGGGTAACATGGCATTATACAGAACTTCCAATGCACAGCTCAAATAGACAAAACTTCAAAAAGCATACATAATAGAACAGGTTAGGAAAATCATTAGTAAGCGGTAAGTTCTCAGCAGTTATTATTTTTGTTTTCAATATAATTTATTCAATTGTAAGTTTATATGTGGGTATAATTACATTTATAACAATGGCTGGTACATTTCTACAGCAATGACATCAGATTCCAATGAAAGGGAGGAAAAAGAAAATGAAAAGGAGGAGCGTGGAAAGGAACATTACTGGGGTATGAGACAATGGGCGAGGCACTCTCCTCGCAGCTCATCCAGTCTATGAAGGAAGTATTCTTTTTCCCAGTTTACCATGAGGAAAATGAGTGCCCAGGTGTTAAGTAGCTTTCCCAGACACTTGACAGTGAAGCTGCCCTCCCCTCTCTGCAGCACAGCGCTGCCTCTGAAGGAGAAGCAACTAACTCCTACAGTTCCTGGTTGCTTACCTTTGTGTTCAAGGTCTTGCATTTAACGAAACTGCTCAGAAGTAGCCAACAAAGAGCTGTGGCTGGGAAGCTGGGCCAGCTGCCTGCTAAGGAAGAGTTATGGCCAGACACTCTCGCTCCAGCCCTCCAGCTGCCAGGGCTCAGGCAGATGGCCCAGCAGCGTTCAATCAGATACATGTTCAGCCCGTGGGCATGGGAGTCAGATCCTGGATTGCTGAGGATGGTGACCTCCCAGGAGGCAGGGCTGTCCCTTTTAAAGCCTGCTGAGAGAGAGTCCTGAACACAGCATGATGAGTTGGCCACCTGCTCTGCAGTGTGGGAGTGGCAGTTTCAGCCTCAATGTCTGGGGTCCTCAGGGGTCCCAGGGTGGGCTGCAGTGAAAGTAGCTGTGGGTCAGGTTCTGAATCTTGATTTGGGCTGTGGCTCCGGCTTCCCTTTGTTCAGACCTATTTTCAGAAACTAGTTTTGTACTTTCCCAGCTATTCTGTGAACAAACTATAGCCTTGCAATATATTAGTTCTTCTGTTTAATATTGGCCAAGGCAAAGTTGCTGCTGCATGCAGGGAACAGCTCGGGACTGACTCCGCTCTTCCCTTGCCTACTGTGGCTCCGTTTCTCAGCAACACCAGGCTTGGGAGTTCATGCTTCTGTGCTCTGCCAGGAAAAGGTCTCCCAGGAAAAGTGCTTCTTTCTAAGGCACTCTTAGACTTAGATGAAGGATTGATTCAATACCTATATAAACCAATACTGATGACTCCGAAATAGTTCAATCTAATTGTTTTTTGTTAATCCAGTTAGGAATTCAGTAAAACCATATCCCTGTGTCTATAGTGTTAGTTATTACCCCATTTCTAGGCACACAGTACAGAGTTTAAGTGGGACTAGAGACCAATACCGACACCCTAAACAATACAGGTGGGGGAACATTATACCTCAAATTGCCTGGCTTTTGATTGATTCATAAAATTATTTTCTATTAATCCAAGGTATTAAACAATGAATACAAGCTACTTACTCTCATCCACAAGATGAGAGTTTGTGTTAGGGACCACAAGAATTGAGCATCTAAGTTTAATAGGAATATAATGCAAACCATGTAAACAAATTTAAATTCTCTAGTAGATGCATTAAAATTTTTTTTTTAAATGGTGAAATTAATATATCATGTTAGTTAATCCAATGTATCCACAATATTGATTCAGCCTGCAGTAATACAAAAGTATTAATGATATATCTTGTACTCCTTTTTTAATGCTAAGTTTTGAAAACCAGTGTGCAGCTGACCCTCATCGTATATTTCCACTAGGACAACCACATTCCAAGGGCTCAGCAGCCACACTTGGCTCCTGGCTGCTGCAACGAGCAGTGCAGGTGCAAGCTGTAAGCCTGAACAAGTCAAGAGTTGTCTCTGTGAGGCTTGTGACATCTCTAGCTCTGAAGCCTTTTCGTGAGATTAGTGGCTGCACTGAATTATTGATGTTTCATTTGAACACCGATGGTTTTATGATTTGTTTTCTCTCACTAATTATCCTTCTGGATTTTTTTTTTTTTTAAATTTATATCCAACCATCAGGACTTTTTCCTAAATTCTAGAAACAGTGGCTAATTTTTCTGCAATATCTTTGTCTTGTTCAAAAAAAAAAAAAACCCCTTTGTTGAATATTCAAACTTAAGATTGCTTTGATATTGAGATCATATTTCATTTTTTAATCTCAATTTTTGCCAAAGAAAAGGTAATGAAGTGCTACTGAAATCAATGAAGATACTCTTACTCCTAGTATTTTTTCACTTAAATAGCTATAAGATATCAGAACTACTATTTATTCTTTTAAATAGCAAACCAGACAATAAAATTATGCAACAGTAGAAGAATGAAATAGAAAGTCTACTCCGTATGTTTCTAAGTTGTATGATTCATAGAAATTGTTAGCATAAATGTTCTTATGGGCATATAGAAAAACATGAGTTTTTATCATTTCAAAACAGAACCCAAACTAGTTTTATACAGAAATTTCTAAGGCACTTTTCCTTAAAGAAATAAATGTGTTAGAAGTATAACATCTAAGCTGAACCTTGATCAAAGTGAAATGAACAGGAGGTTGGAAGAAGGAATCCTGTTTCCAAACAGTCAGAAAACATCCAAGTTAAGAAATATGGTCAATCCATCTCACACAAGGGTCGAGATGACACACAGAAGTGTAGGTGACTGAGCACCAAGCTTAAAGAAGTGGCCACCGGTTCTTGAGGATGGAGGCGCTGGGAGTGAGACAATCTCCTAGCTAGCATGGAGATGTTTTGTAGCCCGGAGACAAGCCTCAAGCAACTGTACATGTTAATGAGATAAGATCGGTCCCTCCGTAGCAAGCAGGTGTTGAACCTTGCACATTTGTGGTGCAACAGGGTAGGAGTTGAGCCTGTGGGGAAAGAGCACGTAGGGATCATTAAACCTGTAGCTCCAGGTAGGAGGGCCCCCACACCTGTTGTATAATGCTTCAATAAAAGGCCAGGAGAGAGGTTACTTGGGGCTCTCCCTGCACCTGTGGGAAGCCCACCTCTTGCAGGCATGTACCTTCAATCTGTGTGCTGGCTGTTTTTATTCGCCCAGTGATGGGGTGCCTCAGTGGGCACTGACACAGAAGACTGCAAAGCCCTGACCCAGGAGGCTATGTGCTGGGCACATATACGTGTTTCAGAAGAAGATGAGAAGGAGGACTGGCAGTTCTCTGAGCTGGATTTGGAGCTTCGTTTTATGCCTATGACTTCACTCCCATCATTTGATAATGGATAGACCATAAGAAACTTGTGCTGTAAGTTCTGCACAGATGTGGTGGTGGCACTTAGCACCTCTTGGTTATGTTCTTGTGGATGGGTGAAGACACCCTGTATTGCCTTTGAAGAGAACTTCCCACCTCTCCTTGCTAATTGCACCACTAGCAATAGTCTCAGGGAAGGGAGACCCTTCCCCAGCCACAGGGGCTGAGCCACAGTGGTTCTAAGATGGGCTGAGGAATCAACACAAAGCCCGTTCTGGGCAGTGAGGTGGAAAGGCAGCTCTGTGAGAGGCTACAGGAAGTGTATTCATCCCTGATCCCAGGAGACACTAGTCGGGTACACTTTCTTTTTCTGCCTCTCTAGAAGGTTGTGTAAAGGCCAGAAAATGGAAGTTAACAGTTACCATCTTGCAGCCATGAAAGGAAGGCTCGAGAATCACAGGGCAACTGAGCCAGAAAGCTGCCATCTATCGGTGGACCTGCCCTGGAGGGTCCACCCTGCCAGTCTCTTGAATGGTGGAAAAGGAATTTAGCATCTTTCCAAGATGCTTGTGGTGGCATTCTTTTACTGAGACTACCAGATGGGCTGCATCCTCACAGTCCAGACTCCTCTGTGGTTGGATGTACCTGCAAGCCCTGCTCTAGGGTGTATTTCTTAGACCATAATCGAGCAGGACTTGTGATAGGGATTTTGGCCAAAGTTCATGAGGCTAGCCTGGCTAGCTCCTGAGTTACACATTTTCTACCCTCCAGTCTGTTTCTTGGTCTGTAAAGCCACATCCCTACCTCCATATCTTCTCTAACCTCATTTTAAGGTGGCCCTTTGTGTGCTGCCCTGCTGCCCAGAATGACCAGGCTTGCTTTCACTCTCCTTAGAAATGGTCATTTGACTAATTACATCAGAATGACCTAGGGCTTGCGGAAAGTATGGATGCCTGGTCCTCACCACAGACTATCAGGAAGCTTGGGCCAGTAAGCTGCCCCGCTGACCCTGATGTGGGTTAAAGCAGAAAGCTTCCCCACACCTCTGATTTTTCTCTTGCTGGGCCTGGGCATGAATGAACACAATACCAGGTTCACTGCCTCTACCTGCCTGGATATAGGTGACACCACCATCTGGATTTCCCCTAGCTTTCTTGTCCTTCACACCTGGACAAACCTGCCTGAGTCTATCTCTGTATCTGAGCCTGCCTTTGCACTGCCCAGCTGCTCAACTCACAAGCTGGACTCCTTTGCTGGAGTCCATTTCCTCAGTTACATCCTTCTTATATCACTCTTTTTCTCCAGTGCCTATAATTAAACCAGACTTAAATATGCCATCCCCAACCCCCCACTGAGACAGTATCCACATTACTGAACTCTATTAGTTAATCATAAGAAACTCAGAGATTTTTTAATTGCTTAAAAGAAAACCCCCAGCCACCAATGGAGAGAATGCTGGGCATGTGAGCCGGGTCAGCACTGCACAGCTATCTTAAATCAAGATGCCTTTGATGTTCTTGCCTGTTCACATTTGTTCCCCTAAAAAAAAAAAAAATCTCTTAACACAGGAGGAAAATTTATGTGCTATTTTAAAAATGAAAGAATTCAAAGATCTGGGGTTTGACCAAAGTCACACGGTGCCCTTCTGAGTCCAAATTCCAATTGTCCCAATTGTCCCAACAGTCCACTTCAAGTAACTGTCCTTTGCCACAGCGTAATGCAGTGTTGCAATGATCTAGTAGCAATCTGGAGCATTCCAGAAGATGATATTCTGAGAGTGTCCGAGGTGCCGTTCTGCCCCAGGGAAATTAAACCCTGTCTGCCCTGTCATAGGGTACACACCATTCTCCTTGAACGGGCATTTCTACTGCAGCTGCAGGAAAATAGTTTTGCTCATCACTTAGTTCTATAAGTTTTTGTGTTTTTTTTAAACACAGTCAATTCAATGTTTAAAACTTTTATTTTCTTTAAAAGGAGGCTAGCCTATCCACCTAATTAAAACTGCTTTTCACACTCCAAAGGTGTCAGATGGCAACTGGCAAAATCCCTAGGGCTTGCCCTCTCCTTGAATAGAGGCTTTATTTTAAGGGTCTGGTGAGATTCTGAGTCAAAAGTAATTGATGAAATTGCTTTTTATTCTAACTAGAGCCAGGAAAACAGCTAAGAGTTTTGTGGTCACTGGTGTAATAGACACAAAGTAATTAGTTTTTTACTTAGCCAGAAGGAAACGTGGGGTTTCTTTGAAGGCTTCTGGTCTGCTCCTTGGATTGCAGAATTGGAGATTCTGCAATCTTTAATAGTTAATGGTATTTATTTAAGTTCTTTGAACTGTCAAAACACAAACTAGGTCACTGCAGGACCCATTTTGACTTAAGGATTCAAAACCAATATATCTCCAGGGCAGCCTCCTTTTAATGCCCACAACAGGCATTTTTAAATTGTATCATGTAAACAAGCAAAATATTTCATCTTTAAAAGCCCTTGTTTGATCCTATATCCCACCAGTTACTCTCATCTGACTGTGACCCTTCTTTAAGGTCAATGGACAGTTTTCAAACTTTAGCTCATTAGTGCTCTTAGCAACATTTGACCCTATTGACCATATCTTGAAACCCCATTGATATTTGGATTTCTTAACCATTCTTTCCCCTATTTGTCTTTAGCCTAATTTCTTCCAGGTCCAAACCCACCTGCTTATCCAACCAATTTTTGCTATTCTCCAAACATAAGATGGCAGTCGATAGCTAGAAAAGAAATGAGGTAAGATCACAGGAATTAGGAATTATTTAATGAAGTGTGTGTGTGTGTGTTTGAAACCGAGTCTCATTGTTGCCCTGCGTGAATGTGCTGTGGCATCGGAGCTCACACCAACCTAAAACTCCTGGGCTCCTGACTCTTGCCACAGCCTCCTGAGTAGCTGGGACTACAGGCACCTGCCACAATACCTGGGTAGTTATTCTGTTTTTAGTAGAGACAGGGTCATAGCTTCTCAGCCTTTTGGCTAAGATCAAGTGTAGTAGAGACCGGGTCTTGCTCTTGCTCTTGCCTCAAACGCCGGAGCTCAAGCAAGCTGCCCGCCTCGGCCTCCCAGAGTGCTGGGATTACAGGTGTGAGCCACCCTGCCCGGCCCAAATTGTGTTTTCTTTAGTAAATCTATTTAATAGGACTTTCTATGACTGAGGAAATGAATTTCCTCAAATTAAAATTAATCAAAATAGCCCCATATTTGACCTTGTAGTGCACAGTCCTGCTGCACAAAACGTGATCTGTAAACCAGTAGCTCCTGCTAGTTAGAAATGCCACATCTCAGGCCACATGCCAGCCCTACTGAATCCAAATCTGCACCTTTATCTTTAGTGACTTATTGTGCAATAACGTTTGAGAAATATTGCTCTTGGAGGATAATTTTCAAAGTACTCCAATGACAGATACATGCATGTATAACCTAGCACACCTTCTGGATATTCTTGTACCCTGAAGAAAGCTCTTCCTGAGCATTTTTACCACGTCCAGCTTATCACATTAACCAGATACCTGTTGATTATATCTTGATTGCAGTCCCTCTGCATGGCATAATTCTAAGATAATTACTGTTTTAGAAAACAGTTGAGTTTAATCTGTTGATCTGAGCTAAATGTCATTCTTCAGTCCAGTATGAAGCATGTGCTAGTAAAACCACCAGCTTCTTTCTTGTGCTCTGAAGAAAGAGTATCTTCCTTTCATAAAGAAGTAGGATAAAGAAGAGGAAAACAGTTAAACCATGTTTGACAGTAACTTCCAAACATGTAACTTTTTTTCTTTTCTTTTTTTTTTTTTAGATAAGACTGGAACCCCACGGTCAAGAGATGATTTGCACAAAACATTTAGAGATCGGAGACTAAAAAGAAGATTTACAGGAAAAGTTTATGTACAACAAAATGTTTTATTATTATTGATTACATATATCCATGCTCTGCGATGCTTCTGAAGTTCTAAGACACACAGTCCCCTAAAAACGAGGCAAGATTCTTGGGAATACAGGGGACACGCCAGCTGTAGGGGCTTCAGATGTTTGCCTCAGGTGACAGTCCAGGTTAAGACAGGAGGATGGACTGAGAATCTTGGAGCCAGGGTATTTGTGTAGTTTTTACTCAGCCTGCTTCTCAGGATTCCCTTCCTTGCCTGTGAAATGATTTACTTGGATTTGATAGACCTTCTTGTGGTTCAATTCTAGCTCTTACATTCAACCTTGGTCCCAGAAAACTTGTAAGAATGAAGCTAAAAATGATTAAATAGTGTCTACAAAAGAAGGATTATTCCACAGTCACTCAAAACATTGAATTAATTAAACAAATATGTACGAGGCACTGGGATATGACAAGAAACAATGCTGTTAGCATCCTGTGAAATGTGTCTTTTAAACAGTGGTAAATAAATTAGCAATGGCTATTTCTCAAACCTGTTTATGCCCTCTGTTGATGCTGACCAAGACTGTGAAATGCCAGATGGGGTGCCCTGTTTGATCTACAAACCTGGAAGCTAAGCCCAGTTAGATGCTAGAGGCAGAGTATCTCAGCAGAAGAGAAGGCAGACAGTCAACCCAGGACAAAACATTAGGCAACAGTAACATCTGGTGGGATCATATGCAAAGAACTTTAACAGGGCAATATGACAGTGCCTGCGCAGTTTCTGAACGCTGTGACAGTCAGAGTGGGCTTCCCCAGGGAGCTGCCATTAATGCTGACAACTGAAGGACAAGGGCATCCTACACATGGAGGTGATAAGAGCAGTCCAGGCCTGTGGCATGTTGGAAAGTGGAGAAGGGTTCTGTGTGAACAGCAGTTGAACATGGGTCAGTCGGTCCTGAGAGATGGGCGAGCGCCGTTCCGAAGAGCAATCCAGGCAGAGGGACCGACAGGTGCAAAGGACACGAAGCACAGAGGCTGGGTGAACTCTAGGAACAAAAAAAGATGAAAGGCTGGAGTATGACATGGTATAAATTAAGATCAGGTGGGTTAGAGAAGGGTGCTATAGGCTGGCATTAGAGAGTTTTTCTTATTGTCTAAATCTCAAGCTTTCTTGCTCTACTTAAAGTCAATTTATCTTTTTGGCCAAATATGGAGAACACTCCTCCAGGACAAGGTAGACATTTATACATATTTGAAAACCAATATCCATGGCTTTCAACTATCTAAAACTTTGGTGTGCCAACTAAAATTCATTATTCAAGATTATATGTATGCAGGAAAATAAATGCCAAAGAATATATGAACATATATATATATGTTTTTAATATGGTTGTTTCCTTGGTTCCTAAAGATGCTCAGAAATGCTGTCTTGGGTCACCTTTCTCTGTAGGACGCGTGAGAGAGACAGTGGCCTTCCTGGGACTCCATGCTGGCTTAGCCTCTGGGTGTTTTGTATCAAACAGGGCACCAAATCTGGCTTTTCAAGGTCTGTGTAAGCAGGCTTGAGAGTTAGCAGTTGTAAATTTTGTTACCACTTTCTGAAGGATATTTCGCAGTGGCAATTTAAGGGCTCTAGAGAATCCAAGTGACCCCTCCCTCGTTCTTTCAGCAGCAGAGATTGCCTATCCATGGCCATCTTCAGTAGCATCTCTCACAGAAGAAGAAAAGTGGGCAAGTTAGTGGCGTCTACTGCTTTGGACCTGCCCCTGCCAAGGACAGATTGGCTTTGTCTTCTGACTACCACCTGAGGCTAATCATTAATGATAATGCTTTAGTGGTTTGGAGGGGAAAAATTATATTTAAAGAAGACTCTTAATTCTCTAGGATTTTAAAATATACTTTTACTTAAAGGTTAAGTTTCTTTCCAAAAATAAGATTCCAGATAGTGGAGAGAAGAATGTGGAAGGTCAAGTTGTAGTTTGTTAATGTGTCTATCAGAGACGTCCAAATTCATCTCCGTGTGGGCATCGTGCTGCACTAGAAACACAGACTTGGAACAGGGACCCTGGTTTGCATCCTTATCTGCTCCTGAGGTAGCCCTGCGACCTTGTGGTAATTTCCTAAACTCCGAGTTTGGTTGCTTTGACTATTAAATAAGAGAATTGTACTATTCTGGAGTAAATTAATTCAAAGCTGTCATACTAAAAATTCATTAGTTTTCTTGAAAATCTTGGTATTCCCAAGGAAAAAGAGCTAAATTCTGAGGATAGTAAGAAAGAATATGGGATGCATGCATCATGTAGTTGTGCTCCAAATACCACATTATGCACATTTTAGTATTTTGAAATCCTTGCGTAGTCAGTGTAAAAATTCAGTTGTGTGCTGGTCATACTTCAGGATTATAGCTAAGTTTTGTGTTTATGTTCTACTATAGGTCGCATCTAACTTATTTCCCAGTTTGTCCTTTGTTAGACAAGCAATCCCTAAATATAGCATGGTTTCTATGGGAACACACTTTCTCCTGCAGATTCTAGGAGCACATTTCATCTGAAAAAATAAGGACTGTCAGATAATACATCCAAATGAAGGCCTATAACCCAGATTTTGTATTTTCAAATTAATTTGATTTAAAAAGAGTTGTTTAAAATTGGCTGAAAAAATGGTTCCAGGTGAAATTTTTTCCGGCTGAGCTGAGTTGGTACAAATTTGATTGTGATAATAAGAATGGAAATGTTATCTTTTATGGAGAGCTTTTCTTGAAATAATGAAGCATATGGTTCCATTACATTTGGATCCTGTTGTTTTATGTCTATGTGGCCACAAGCAATGCTGGATGATTCTGTAGCAGATGGCACAGGTGGGGACGATACTCATTTCCATAGACCATGAGAACTTTTATCAGTGTTACCTAAATGTAGACCATAATGAGCTTCTATTACAGGCGATAGAGTTTTGGCCATTTGAATTCCTATAGCTGAACAGACAGTTACATGATTTGGGGCTAAGTTTGCCTGTAACTGTGGGTCCCTTGTATCTTTATGTTGACTAAACTCAATAGTTCCTTAAAATTATGCTTTGACATCTTAGCACAGCTACTGATGACTATGAACTTAGGACAAAAAGGGAGGTTGGTATAAGAAAACAGATTTTTCATAAAAACAAGGCTTCTTATTGAAGTTACCTCTCAGAGGAGGATTGAATTTCAAAAGAAATCATATATCTAAATGGCAATTGACAAGGAAAGGAGCCTTTAGAAATTGAAAGGTAGAGTTATAAATATTTTGAGCTTACTGCTGAGAACATGAAAGTCTTGTGGAAAGCCCTTCCCCCAGTCATTCTCATTCTGAAAGTAAAACACTTTCAACAATATATAAAAGCAAACAATGAGAAACAGCCCTGGGAAGACGCATTTAAGTTTTTCATTTTTAATAGGAAAAATGGCTGCAAATAAAAGTCATTGGTAGTGAAAATGAAAGCCTTTACTTACAGAAATAATTCTGAATGTGTTTTGCCACCAGCTATAGATAAACATCTGTCTGCAGCTCACATGATTTATCTGTGCCCTCCATCTTGACTGTTTAACTTTGTGAATCGTTGGTCTGAAGCTTGAGCTATTTCCTCATTCATCTCATCATTTTGCTTAACTGTTGTGGTTAGTGAGGCTCTTGGTTCTAGTAAACTGCTCTTACTGCCTGCCTTGATGTAGATCAGCTAATGACCATGGTGCCTTGAGTCTTCTACCAGAAGCAAATCATACGAAACAAAAAGTAAGTAATTTGGGTTGCCATTTGTTTCCAGGTAGAAAACAAATCTAGAAATTTGAGTACTTCATTTTGAGCAAAGAAACACCTAGAAATTGTAGGGTTTTGGTGGATAATGTTGGACGTGGTCATGTGATTATAAGAGTAAAATCTTAAGGGACAGGAAAAGTGATTTTGTAACTTCCCTATGAATTTATCCCTGTGGATTTAAATATTTATAGGATGATTCTGAGAGGAACTAAAGCAGAGTGGAATTTTGTGTGATATTAATGAAATCTTATGATTTGGAAATATCTTTCTGTGTATTATAGAAGACAAAAACAACACTAACACTTTAATGAACTATATGTCAGACAATCTGTTACATCTTTTATACAGGCAAATTAATTTACTTCTCACAAAAATCTTGCAAAGTATATATTGTCATTTTCATTTTACTTAGATACTTAGAGATAAGTATCTGTGGTGGTGATGGTATTACCTGTCTATTTTCAAATATCACATTACCTTAGGAGATGTGTTCATGTAAACTGTGGAACTCATAAATAATTTAGGTTTTCATTACTTTAAAATAATTTAAAACTAACTCTTGTCTGCTTAAACTTAAGGACAACCAACATTTTAAAAGTAAATCAGTATTATATTAGTTGTTCATTAAGTCACATAAACGTATTCTGTTTCATAAAAGCTTATAAGCATTGTATATTTTACATGTAGTACTTCATTGTTATGTAAGTTGTAATTAGATTTTTAAGTTGCAATAAGATCTTATTGCCAAATCCAACATAATTTTTCACAAACAAAAAAAAAATTATTCTTTGAAAATTCTATAGTAGCAGAAGAAAAACTCTAATATATTTCGACTCACTGTGGAATAACTTCTCACTCAGAGAAAATGATCAAACTCTTCTCTGGCCAAGGGGGAAGGAGATAACATGAAGAAAATGACACAGACGCTCCAAGAGAGAAAAGTGTGAGCTCTTGATGCCTGGGTCTCACACTGTCAGAACAAAGTCTGAAAATGTACTGTTGGTTTTTAAAAACGAGATAGATATTCATTAAATAGTTTTTGATTCAATGACAACTTTATGTAACATAACTATTTAATTATATATCTTCTCCTCCTCAGAGTAAGGAGGAAGGAATAAACAGTGTCTTCTTGTTTTACCTTAAGAATCATGACACTTTATGTCTTTTTTTTTTTTTTTTTTCCAGTTTTAAAGATGTCTCAAACCTCAAACACACTAACTCATGTAACTTTTGAATAACCCTTTAATACAGGCAGTGCAACCTTTCTCATTTCACAGCTAAAGCTCCGTGAAGCCAAGTGACTCATGCCCTGGCCGACCGTAACTAAATGGCAGAGTTGGCACTTAATTTGCAGGGTGGCAGATTGCCAAACCTCTGTCTTTCTGCTACATGCTCACTACCCCCTTAAACTCCCGCTCCTGGAATGTTCAAATCAAAACTAAATAAAACCCACTTTCAAACTCCAACATTTCTTCAAAATGTAACATAAAATTTCAGGGAAAGCCTCAGGTTTAGGAGAAAGGGGTACAGGCAATATGCATATTATATGTTACTCTTGCTCAAAATGAGCCCACAGAAAATATTCTAAGATGTTGTCTGATACATCTCCTTACAATGATTACACATGATTTCTATGGTTTTTCTCTATATTATCCCAAACTGGATTGCCTGACAGCAGGAAGGACGACCTACATATCTCTGACCTAAACATGGACTGGGTGTAGACTGGTCCTGACTTTATTTAAAATTTTATTATGAACTAATTTGAATTTGTTTGCATTTGAAAAAATATTGCATGAAAATATTATCTGTTTTGATTTCTGAGGTTTAGGTTTGTTTTTTTTTAACCTTTCCATAAATTTTACACTTGAAGCAAATACGTCTCATACGAGTCCTGGCCCTGAGATATGTGCATAAACATAGCTGTTTGCATGTAGATGCCAAGCTCAGAATTTTACATTCAAACAAACTTATGTGTATTAATTTATTTCTTTCACTCTGTCTCCTCAATATGGTTGGATGATTGGACAGAATCTTTGGAGATATATATATATATATATACACATATATAAAAATATATATATAATTATACATATATAAAAAATATATATTTTACATACATATGGTAAAACATATAAATATAAAATATAAACAAAATATATAAATATAAATGATAAAATATATAATTATATATATTATATATATAATATAAAAAAATATAAAAATATATTAAATTATTTTTTTGCACATAGGTTCAGGTTTGTAAATAATTGTCTGGTATTGCCAAATTCACTATTATTAATGCACAGTTGCTGTATAGTTTCAATACATCCATCATAATTTTGTAAAACTTTTGATGTAGGAGTTTACATTCATCTAAGCTCTGCGTGGCAAAACATGGAGGACAGCAATACAACCACTATGCCCGACACATCAGACACAGACCAAGACCACTGTGACATGAAGTGTAGGCTGATTCTCATAACACTGTACAGCGTGGTTCTGCTGGGAGGCACGACAGGAATGGTTATGATGTCACGCTTGATGCTTAGAAGGAGAAGCCAATCCGTGATTGCTACGATGGTCTGCAACATCATGGTGCTGCATTCCATCCTCCTGCTCAGCCTTCCATTCCGCCTCAGCTATTATATCTTAGTCATCTGGAAGCTTGGATCCTTTATGTGCAGAGTGGTCAGCAGCATCATATACGGTCATATGTACTTTACTTTTGTTTTCTATGTGGCCATTGTCATACTCCGATTACTCATCTATTTTAAAAAACTCCAAATGCAACAATTACAAAAGTACCATGCAGTGGTTTTAAGCATTGTCATTTGGATGGTGGGTAGCCTTGTTTTTTTGCCAATTTTTTTCCTACAGTATGGCATAGATCCTAGTTACTCCAGACAACAACGATGCTTTCAGTTCTACAAAGACCTCAACCGCAGAGAATTCATTATTATGAACTACTCTATGATTTTCTTTATAATGACTATGGTGGTGACCCTCTTTCTGATACAGATGACTGTCATCCTTCGACTGATAAAGGCTCTCTGGCCTGATGTGTGGGCCCATCAAGAGTATAGAGCACAGATGAAGAGTTTCTTCTTTCTTTTAGTAATAGTTGTCTGTTTTATACCCCACCATGCATTCCGGGTGTACTTTATTCAAAATTTTTCAGAGAGAAAAAATTCTGAGTTAGTTCTTTATAATGAAATTTGTGTTGCTTTAACTACTGGCTGTTGCCTGGATATGCTGTTTTTCATAAGTGGAGTTATCCATTAAGCATTGGCTTTGTAATCAGTTTTCTTACCATTGTAACAAAGTAAGTTTGATTGAATTGATAGTATTGTGATTTTGAAAATTTTCAAAATCTTTTTTCTTAATCATTATCAAACCTATTTTATAACAAAAAGGTGAGCATTGATTTTTCCACTCTCCTCAAAGGACTATTACCAGTCCTACATTTACCACAGAATATGTTCAATCTCTTATTAGCCCTACACAAGTTGACCACAATATCCCTTCCAGATTCAACACCTACCTTTTTTTTCATGTAGGATCTACTTCAGCTAAGCACAATTATTGGTTCTTTTTCTCTATCTCCAAACTACCCATTCAAGATCTAGAGAACCTGAAGTCAGAAATTCTATGGACAGATTGTGTTCTAGAGAAGTCTATATGTAACTTATGCTCAACTTGAGATAGTCACCTCTTAAAAATTACTGATTGCCATAAAAGCTATAGCTTCTGGCTTTGGTATTTAGAGGAAAGCATTAGCTCAGATAGATAGTTAGAAGAGTTATAGGAAACTCTTTCAGGACTGCCTGGGCATTGATTTGGTTTGATTCTGATTAAGACATACCAGGTATTCAGGAAGTTCAGATTACTTCTGAGAGCTACCTTTCCAAACACAGATCCATTAAGCAAGGAAAGAAATTGGAAAGAGAGGGGGGAAGCAGTCTAGACATGCCAACATGCTAATCTTAGGGTCCAAACCTTTGTGGCTGCTGACTATTCATAAAGGTTTTCAAGGCACCCTACATGACCAAGTAGTATTGCATAATTAAAACTAACACTGGTATGAGCTAACCTCAACAAAAACAGTCAAGACAACCAATGCACTTGGATTCCTTTTACATGATGTAGAAATTGATATGTGGTTACACTTTACTTATAATAATGCTGTCTTTGAGACTGTGTGTGGTAGAGCCAAACAATACCCTTAGTGGTTAACAAAACCTCATAATTTGGGCAAAGGAGTTTTAGAATTATCTGGAAATCTGGGTTCAAACTATGTTTATGAACTATGGAAGCTTCGGTGAAGACTTTATAATCTGAGCCCCAACTTCCTATATAATAGGGTACCAGTGAGACTGAAACAAGGTAACAGCATGTGTTAAATACTAGAAGAATGCCAAACATGTGGGACTAAGAATATTACTTTTCTTTCATAATTCAGTGACATCTTTGTACAAAAAAATTTTAATAACAGTTCAAAATTCTACAAAATGTTAATCCATACACAAACATATTTTAGAGGCTTGAAATGCTTGATCAATGTTGATCTTATATTTTGTGCCATTATTGAATTCATTATTAAATCAATAACCAAATGAATGCTACATTTACCTGTAAGAATTTGTCATTATTAGTAGTATAAATTATTAATTATACATCAAAATACTGTATTAGAACAATTTTATAATTCTGAAACCACAAAACAATGAATGAAAATGTAATTAAACTTTATTTAATCCATTTTCAGAGGAAAAGATATGTCTTAAGTCATAATCTTCTAAAGATTCACTAGTATTAGCTAGTTGTCAGGACTTAGTTGTTACTCAACTTACAAATGCATTGGGCCCCATGTTTAATATGGTAGGAAACTTCTAACAGGGTTTCCAGTGATCCCTGCCTCTTATCATTGCCTTTGTAATGTTCCTATTTGATCTTCTCCTCTTTTATTAACCTCTTACAAAATAGGGTAGAGTAATAGAATGCCATTTTCAATGTTATGTTATAAAAAGGCTGTGGCTTCCATATTGCGCAGTCTTTCTCTCTTTCTTGCTCTCTCTTGGATTGCTTCACACTGGAGGAGCCATGCCATAAGGCAGCTCCATAGAGAAGTCCATGTGGCAAAGAATTGAAACTCCAATAGCCATGTGAATGAGCTTAGATGTGGATCTTCTAAGTCCTATTAATAGGTAAGGAATCAGCTCCAAAGAAGATCTTCTCCCATTTAAGCCTTGAGGTATTTGTAGCCTGGGTTGGCACATTGACTGCTGCCTCATGAGAGGCCATAAGCCAAAACCACTTGGTGAAGCTGCTCTTGGATTCCTGACCTAAAACTGTGAAATCGTAAATGCTTGTTTTACCAATCTGTACAGGACAATGAGTTACACAGCAATACATAACTAACTCAGTAATAAGTTATTTACACTGTAGAAAGCTATCACATGAGGTACCGTGTCTAGCATTTACAACCCTCTTATTAGTCTCTGCCTACTCCAGTTGCTGATAATAACAAACATGTCCCTGCATGTTTTCTGAGACAAAAGGAACTACATCTGGTATTGCATTAGATCCTTTACTTCTGTGACTGAAGAGTAGGGGAATGAATACATGTTAGGACAAAGAGATACGCTGGGTGGTTTAGGAGAAAGATTGCAAAGGGATCAGTTGGGGAGTAGGTAGGAATTGTTGCTTCTTAACTATGTTGAAGTAGATTTTATTAGTTCTAGTGTGGTTCCAGGACCAGCAGCAGCAGCACCTGAGACCTTGTTAGAATAGCAGATTCTGGAGACCCACCTGAGAGGCACTGATGCAGAAATTCTAGGTGCGGGACTCTATGATATGAGAAACACTCCAGGAGATTCTGATGCAGGCTATAATCTGAAAGTCATTGGATTAGATGAAGTTGAAAAATTGAAACTGGACACAAATTGTTTGAAATTGTTCTATGAAGAGATAGAATCTGTGCCCTCTGTCTATCACCATGGGTAGAACTTGTGATTGTTGCATCTAATAGAACACAAGGAAAGTGGCAGGGTCCCAATTTCCAGGGGTAGGACATAGGAAAATGGTGACCTCCATTTCCTGTCTTATGAAACACTGGCTCTTACAATCTGAAGAAGTCTGACTTCCTTGCTAGAAAGAGCACCCGGAGATGCCTGAGACCAGGTAGAGAGGAGGGGAGGCTGGACAAAGGCGTAAAGCTGTCCTGGGCCCTCCACACCAGCCTAGTAACCTCAGTCCACACAACCTCATGCAGAAAACTTTCCTACTCAATTTGCCTAAAATTCTGGTCCACATAATTGTGAGATACATATTCTGGGGTTATTTGTGTTTGAATTTAAAGTTTCATTTTAATTAAGTTTTCTAGTTGTCATATTAACAAATAAAAAAAAAAAGATGTAAAATTATTTATTCATTTTACTTTTTTTAAATTTCAGATTAATATAAGAGCACATATGACTAGGTTACATTGTTTGCATTTCTAAGATAAAGTTCAAGTTGTAGTTGAGCCCTTCACTCAAGGGGACATTAGGTGAGCGTTCACCTGGAATTATTTGTAATAACATAATTTGTTGGACATCACATCTGCTACTCAGGCAAGGAGGTACAGGGAAACCAGGTTTTCTGATGCATATCTAGGACAATACTTACCACCCTGCAACAAGCTGCTGTGAGACTAAGACATGACTGGACCACACTGCCCATAGATTCCTGCCTACTCTGCCTGCCTGGGAAGGGCCTCACCCTCCCTGGTCAGAGGCCCAAGGTGCCATTTTGAAAGTTTTAATCTAGGCTGCTTCCCACTCTCAAGCTGAGTTTAGGCTGATGAGGCAGCAGCTGTTGCATGGCCAAGGAGAGACAGGGAAACCAGGCTCTTTTGCACACATCTAGGACATAAGGCCCAGACATAAGGAGACCACACTCCACAGCTTCCTGCCCACGCTGCTCACCTCAGAGGGGCCACAGCCTCTCCAGTCACAGGCCCAAGGCTCTATTTTGAGAGTTTAAAACTGGGCTGTGCCCCACACTGAGAGTTTGAGAGGACACAGCTGGATCTGCCACCTGGCTAAGGAGGCCCAGCAGAGCCCATGTTTTCTCCTATGCATACCTAGGACAATACACACTGCCTTGCATGGGCTGCTATGAGACCAAGTCTTGAGCACACTGTACTCTGCACAGTTTCTTACCCATATCACTTGTATGAAAAGGGCCCATAATTTCTGATTGTAGACCCACAGCCAGTGCCATTTTGAAAGTCTAACACTGGGCTGTATCCCAACTTCAAACTGAGTTTGAGGTGATGTGGCTGCTGCTGCTCCCCAGCTAGAGAGGGACAGGGGAGACTAATTCTTCTAAGTACACTTAGAACAATACCCACCACTCTGCTATAGGTAGCTATAAAACTGGTGCTTAGCCCATCCAACCCATTGCAGCTGCCAGTAAGCAATACCAACACAGACTGCCCACTTGGGTCCCAGATGTGGTTGCAACACCCTTACTGCTACCACCCATATAACAAGAGCTTCCCAGGGGCCTGACAGCCTGCCCCCACACTGAGTACACTGCTCCCACTACTAGCTTCTGAACAAAGCCACCTATCCATTGGCCTTCACTATCTACTAATACCAGTGCTGGTTAAACTGTTCTGAGGCCTAAAAACAGGCCTATTATGTCTGCTGCTGCCACCACCAGGGTTCACAGACTGCCTTAGCTGGTGTCCAAGTCCCTAGCAAAACTTCATCACAGCCTCACCTAATAACCATACCCTAA
This sequence comes from Loris lydekkerianus, assembly GCA_963574355.1. NCBI lineage: Eukaryota > Metazoa > Chordata > Mammalia > Primates > Lorisidae > Loris > Loris lydekkerianus. The sequence continues at coordinate 21,868 of CAUYPK010063127.1, forward strand.
GCCATTAAGGAAATCAGAAATACCACTGACACTGTGTATTGCTGAAGATCACACTTCCATAGGCACTCAAAGTGAAAGCCAAAGTGTCCTACTGAAACAATTATAAATACACCCTCAGGAAAAATTCTCCTCTAAGCAAACAATTTCAAAAAATTAGAAGAAATGATTTTAACATCAGATCCAAAAATATTCATAAAAGGACACAGAAAACAAGAAAAAACAAGGAATATGATACCACTAAAGCAATTGTCCACAAGGGGTCCTAAAAAAAAAAAAAAAAAAAAAAATCCTCAAAATGCCAGATAAAGAATTACAAATACTGATTTTAAAAAAAGTTTAATGAGATGCAAAATAAATCTGAAAGCCAATACAAAGAAATCAGAAAATCAATTTGGGATATGAATGATAAATTGACCAAGCAGGTAGATTCCTTACAAAAAAAGAACAGAAATTATGGAGCTGAAGAATTCATTACTTTGAAGGAAATACAAAATACATTTGAAAGCTTGGACTAAGCAGAAGAAAGAATCTCAGACCATAAAGACAGATTTTTTGAAATAACAAAAATAAGAAAAAAATGACTATAAAAAAGAATAAAAGCCTCAGCTCCTGTAGCTCAGTAATTAGGGCTCTGGCTACATACACTGGGGCTGGCAGGTTTGAAACCAGTCGGGTCCTGCTAAACAACAGTGACAACTACAGCAAAAAAACAGCTGGGCGTTGGGGCGGGCACTTGTAGTCCCAGCTACTTTTGGGAGGCTGAGGTAAGAGAATCGCTTGAGCCCAGGAGTTTGAGGTTGCTATGAGCTGCGAGGCCACAGCACTCATAGTGAGATTATATCTCACACACACACACACACACACATACACACACACACTAAAAGTTCTTGAGACATCTGTGATTACATAAAGCAACTGAATTTATGAATTATTGGTATTCCCAAGGGGGAAGAGAGCTCAAAAATTTTAGAAAACCTATTCAAATAAATACTTGATAAAAACTTCCCAAGTCTAGCAAGAGAGTTAAACATCCAGATACAGGAGGCCTAGTAACCCCCAGGCAAATACATTGCAGAAAAGGCTTCAGCACAGCACATTCTATAATCAGAACATCTAAAGTCAAAGTGAAAAGAAGGTTTTAAAAATGGCAAGAGAAAAGTGTCTAGACAGCTATAAAGGAAACCCTATCAGACTAATACCAGACTTCTCAGCAGAAACCTTGCAGGCCAGAAAAGAATTGGATAGCATTTTTAAAGTGTGGAAAGAAAAAAAATCTGCCAGACAAGAATTTTATATCTTACCAGAATAAACTTCATAAATGAAGGCGAAATAAAATCTTCTCCAGACCCACAAATGCTAAGAGGATTTATTACAAGACCAGCCCTACAGGAAAAGTTCAAAGGGCTTTACATATGAAAATAAGAGGTCAATATTCACTATAATGAAAATCTAAAATTCACAAGTTTGGAAAAGCAACCACAATCAAGAAAAAGAAAGAAATTGAATGGCAATGTGACAGACTTTCATCAAATCACAAAGACTAAAAGACAAAGACAAAGAAACAAAGAATTTATGAAACAACTAAAAAACAATTAACAATATGACAGGAAAAAAATTCTCACATATCTATATTAGTCTTGAATATAAATGGACTAAATGATCCCTTAAAAGAAATAGATTGGCAGAATGGATCCAAAAAAAAGACCCAAACATATGATGCTTACAAAAAAACTCACCTTACTAGTAAAGATATTTACGTATAGACTAAAAACAAAGGGGTGGAAGAAGATAGTGATGCAATCAGAAACCAAAAGCAAGTAGGAATACTTATGCTTATATTAGATTAAACAGATTTACATAAAAAAGAGTGAGAAAAAGATAAAAAATGTCATTTTATAATGATAAAAGAATCGATTGAGCAAAAGGATATATCATTCATATATATATATATATATATATATATATATATATATATATATATATATATCTCCAACATTAAAACATCTTGATTCACCAAAACAATGTTACTAACCCTAAAGAAATACATAGTAGTAGTGGTGAGAGACTTCAACACCCCACTTATAGCACTAGAAAAATCAACACAGATAATCAACAAGAGACTTAAATTAGACTGTAGACCAAATGGATTTAATAAGACATGTACAGAACTTTATACCTAACAACTACAGAATATATATTCCTTTCATCACCATGTGGAACATTCTCCAAAATATATTATGTTAGGCCACAAAAAAAGTCTTAACAAGGTTTAAAAAATTGACACCATATTAAGTATCTTTTCAGACCATAGTGTAATCAAACTAGAAATCAATACAAAGAGGAACTTCAGAAACTACACAAACACATGGAAATTAAACAATATGTTCCTGAATGATCACGGTATCAACTAAGAAATTAACATGGAAATGTAAAAAATTTTGAACAAGTGAAAATTAAAACACAATATAAGAAAACACTTGGGGTACATAAAAAGCAGTTCTATGAGGGAAGTTCATAGAATTTAATGCCTACATCAAACAAGAATAAAAATCACAAATTAATAACCAAATATTGTCCTTCAAGGAACAAAACAAAACAAAACAAAACAAACCCATACTTAGCAGAAGAAAAGAAATAAGAGAGATAAGAACAGGATTAAAAAAAAAAAATTGAGACCAAAAAAATACAAATTATCAAGGAAATAAAAATTTTGGTTCTTCAAAAAGGTAAAAAACAACAACAACAAAAACCTACTAGCTAAACTCACCAAGGAATGAAGAGAGAAAATCCCAAATAAAAATAATCAGAAATGAAAAAGGAGACCTAACAACTATTATCGGAGATATACAAAAGATCATCAGAGACTATTATGAACAACTACACACAAACTGGAAAACCTAGAGGAAATAGAAAAATACCTGAAAGCATACAACCTTCCAAGATTGAACCAGAAAGAAATAGAACTCCCAAACAGACCAATAATGAGTAATGAGATTGAATCAGTAATTTAAAAATCTCCTAAATAATGAAAGCCCAGGACCAGATGGATTCATTGCCAAATTCTCCAAAATATGCCAGGAAGAACTAATACCAATTCTTCTGTACCTCTTCAAAAATTCAAGGAGGAGGGCATCTTTCCTAACTCATTCAATGGAGACAGTATCACCCTGATACCAAAACTATATCAGAAATAATAAACAAAGAAAACTATAGACCAATATCCCTGATGAACATAAATGACAAATTTCTCAAGAAAATAAAAGAAATCTAATTCAACAGCACATCAAAAGGATAATACATTATGATAAAGTGGTTTTTTTATACAGATTCACAAGAATCATTCAATATATGTAAATTGATATAGGTGATACATCTCATAGACAGAATTAAAAACAAGGCTGGGTGCTGTGGCTCATGTCTGTAATCCTAGCACTTTGGGAGGCCAAGGAGGGTAGATTGTTTGAGCTCAGGAGTACCCAGAGCAAGAATGAGACTCTGTCTCTACTAAAAAACAGAAAAACTATTTAGGTATTATGGTGGGCACTGTAGTCCCAGCTGCTTGGGAGGCTGAGACAAGAGGATCACTTGAACCCAAGAGATTGAGCTTGCTGTGAGCCATGGCTCCATGGCACTTTACCCACATCAATAGAGTAAGAGTCTGTCTCAAAAAAAGAAAGAAAGAAAGAAAGAATTAAGAACAAAATAAAAACCATATGCTCATCAGAATAAATGCAGAAAAAGTATTTGATAAAATCCAGCATCCTTTTATGATAAAAATTCTCAATAAACTAAGTATAAAGGGAATAACCTCAAAATAATAAAGGCCATATACAATAAACCCAGAGCTAACATCATACTTAATGGGGAAAGTTGAAAACATCCCCCCTCAAAGAACTGAAACAAGACAAGAAGGGTAACTTTCATCTTTTCTATTCAACATGAATATTGCTCTGGCCACAGCAATTAGGCAAGAGAAAATAGTAATTTATTTTTCAATAAATAGTGCTGAGAAAATTGAATTGTCCTATGCAGAAGAATTACACTGTAACCCTATCTCTCATCAAGATCCATCCAAGGCAAGACGGATCTCAGACTTGAATAAAAGACCCAGACCTATGAAAATACATGTACTAGAAGAAAATCTAGGGAAAACTCTTCTATACATTGGGTCAGGCAAAGAATTAGTGCCTCAAAAGCACAGACAGCAAAAACAAAAAGAGATAAATGGCACTTAATTAAACTATAAAGATTCTGCACAGCAAAAGAAATAATCAATGAAACAAATGGCCAGGAAGCATATGAAAAACAGTCCATCACTAATAATCAGAGAAATGCAAATTAAAACCATGGTGAGATATCATCTAACACTAATCAGAATGGCTATTCTTAAAAAGACAAAAAAAAAAAAAAAAAAAAAGATATTGGTGAGGATACAGACAAAAGGGAACACTTATACACAGTTGGTGGGAATGTAAATTAGTGCAACCTCTGGAAAACAGTATGGAGTTTTCCCAAAGAATTGAAAACGGAGCTACATACAATGCAGCAATCCCACTTCTGGATATCCACCCAAAAGAACATAAATAAACATACAAAAAGAATACCTGCATGCATGTGTTTATCACAGCACTATTTTCAATATCAAAGATATGGAATCAACATAAGTGCCCACAAACGGAGAATTGGATGAAGAAAATGTGGTATCCGTACGCAAAGGAATGCTATTCATCCTTAAAAAGGAATGAGAATATGTATTTAGCAGCACCATGGATGGAGTAGGAAAGTGAAACATCTCAGACACAGAAAGACAAATGCGGCATGTTCTCACTTACAAGTAAGAGCTAAATAATGTGTACACGTGGAGGCAGAGTATGGAATGATGTACGATGACGATGAAGACTTGGAGGGGCAGAGGAGGGTTGGCGGGGCTGGACAGTCAGCAGTGGTTGGGTGGGTCCAGGGTGCTTCAGTGATGGGTGCACTGGAGCTCTTCACCACAGCGCAATACATTGATGTTGCAAAATTGCACCTGTACTATAAGAATACATACTGAGCTACTGAAAGAAAAAAAAAAAAAAGACATATTCTTGGCTACATATTTTATCCACTTTTGCTGTAAAGATTGTTTTTTACTTTTAAAGATATTTTGTTTGCTATGTCTCGAATAAGAAGCTCTCAAATTTGCCTCGCTTTTATATTTACCAATATGCCTTGTAAGAAAACAAGGGGATATTTTTTAATAAAAAAAAGAATACATACAAATAAAAAATAAATACACATTATATAATATACTTATGTCCTTTAGCACAAACATTTGATGGATTACCTAACATCCATTCTACCCCAAATAATCTAAGAGAGTGGTTCTCAAAATCTGTTTCCTAGACTTAGTTAGCATGCCTGGAAACTCGTTAGAAATAAAGGTTCTTGAGTCCTGCCTTGGACTTACTGAATTGGAAATTCTGGGGGGTAGGGTCCAGCAACTTGTGTCTTAGTAAGGTCTCCAGAGGATTCTGACCCATGCAACTTTCAGAACCACTAGTCTAAGACAGTCTTGATAATTCCACTCTCTACCACTGGCTAGTTTAAGAATATTTGCCAATGAGAGGTAAGAAGTTAGGGTAGTAGGGAGCCTTCTGGGGAAAGTGGTCTTGCTCCTAAGAAAAGTACTCAGAAAAAGATCATTCCTGAATTTACCTGAATGTTGTCACACCCGAAAACTACTTCAGCCTTCTTGGGACTGTGAAGGGTTCCAGGTAAGGGCCAAGGTAGCATAATGAGAGTGACCAGAAAGGAACTGGTCTTTTAGGATTTCACAAAGCCATTGAATTAGCCAACTTTGAGAGCTGTCCTACCTCTAGAACTAGAATTCATATTTTTGATTATTCAATTCTACTGGAATCATGTCTCTGAGCTGTTAAAAATAATAAAAATTAGGGCACACACTTATTCTTTAAAAACATTTTCTTAACACATTTTACATACAATATTATCATTTAAAGACATAATCAGTATAAAATTGTTGATCAGATATTTTATATCTTTTAGCTTATACTAAATTTTTTGAAACCACGTATGTGTTTAATTCTTGTAGCACATCCTAATTCTGAGTAGCCACAATTCAGTAGCCACACATAGCTCTTGGCTAACGTACTGGACAGTGCAGGCCCAGATCATCCAGAGACCATGTAGAGATGAACTAAGAAAGTTTGCCCTGTAATCTCTCTGGTATTCAGAAGAGAATCCACTTCAAAGGGTTGATATGAAAGTTAGATTGGATTATATAAGGTGCAAACAGTGCCCAGAATGTAGCAGACTGAATAAATAGTGTGTTATCATTTTTACTGTCACTGTTGTAGATATTGGCAAGCGGAGGAATGTTGCTGACAACTGTGTGATCAGATACTCTTTGATGTTGCTGGGATGGTATAGTTTGGACATTCCCTATTTTCCCTACTGCTCACATCACTCTGTTTGTCTCTCTTCCATGATTATCCCTGATCTCACTAAGAAAATCTTCCCAGTAATCTCTCTGATATTCAGTTTCCAGCGGCTGCCGCATTACAAATAAGCATTGACTTAAAGGCAGACTGGTCCTTTCTTGGGGAAAATGCTCAGATTGCATCTCCCAGAGGAATTCTTCCTTGCATCTGCTTTGACCCAATCAATGTTACTTCCACAGCAGGTGTTCTCTCCTACCTCCATGTAGGGATGATTTTAGAAATTAACATGTTATTCACTTACTCTAAGAACAAACATTTTAAACACATATAACACAGATACCCAGATATTACTAGCCTTTTGTTAAAGAAAAATGTCATGTATATTTTAACTAATTTATAATTTCTCCAGAGAGCAAATCCACAGAGAAAGGCTTCCTCCTTTGAGTCCATGGTCTGAACTGTGAGCTGCAGCCTTCTCGTACATCTGCCCTGTCCTGCCCCCCTCGTAAAGCTCCTAATTGACAGGTTCTTTCCCTACACTACAGCATATAATCACTGTTTTCCAAATGTCTCTGATTCTCCCAAAGCACTGCTGGGATGCATAAAGAGGAAAAAAGAATGGTCTCCTTCCCAAATACAAGTTCCTTGGCTAAGCCCCAGAGCAGTTCTCATCTTTCTTTCTGAGTTCTGTTGGCCTTTTGCTTTTATTGCATGTGTTGAATCAAGGCTCCTGATAAACATTTTTTGTTTCTCTGGTGATTCCTCTTCTAACCATGTTTGTTGTTCCATTTACCCATCACATCTCTTCTCTACACCTATCTGCCCTGTTGGGCTCTGGATGCACCAGGCTATGGATGTCCTTGCTACCTGGCTTCTTGCTGGATTTGGCCATTGGGAGATGCTGTCAGGAGAGATGATCTAGAGCAAGGAGTGAAGTTGAGGTGTTCATTCTGCCTCCTTACCTGCCTTTGCCAGCAGTTCAGGTGTTGCCCACATCCCTTCCAGGTCACAGCCGCTGCCAGGTGGCTCAGCTCCCACTGGGTTCCATTAAGCTGTTTCCTCCCTTTGTGCCTTCAGATCTAGATGTGTGAGTCTCTGGCTATGTTGGTACCCCTTGGTGACTTCCTCACCTCCATTAGGTTTTCCATCTGAGCTGCTTTCTGTTACTCACTCTGTCTCTCTGAGCTGTATCCTATTTCTGCAAAGAAGCTGACAGATGCTCCCTAAGAGCTCAAACACCTTTCTTAAAGCAGATGAAAAAGGAGAAACAGTCTCATCCTTTCTGCCTTCTTGGGCTATGTAACTCAAACTTCCGTTTCACCTTCCCATAAAGGAAAAGATTTCATGAATATCAACATATTTGAACAAATAAAAGGGTAGGGAGAGAAGGAGGAAATGTCTATAGTAATGTCTTGTGTGGACTAGATAGAAGGTAAACACAGCCCTTTACCCATACCAGAAGAGGACTCCTCACCACTTCCCAGTGTGCAAGACCATAGGCTTTAGTTTTAGCAAAGACAACTTCATGTCAGAGCACTGAAGAATTAGCTGGAGGTTCTGACTTGGTTCCAATACCTCCCTCATCCCATCTCTGCTTTTTTCCAACAAACAGCAATGCAGGGACACATTCTTCTTTGCCAAACTTTATTGCAAAAATATGGCATCTTAACCATCTCTTCTCCAACTCCAAAATTCTCTGTTTTGAATATGCACATTTTCACATAGTTTAATTTATATAAGGGGTGAAATTTCCTTCTTCTGTGCCAATTTTACATAAAGACCCACCCAATTGCACTCATCGAAAAATCATTTCAACCTGTTCTGAACTTGGGGAAGACTAAAAAAATCCACCAATAATGACAAATGCACATGTGTCTTGAAATTGGCTTTAGGGTTTGCACTTCCATATGATTCTCCACTGAGCTCATCAGGCAGAAGAAACATCACCCAGATTACTTGAAAAAGAGAAAAACTGACACCTCTTAAGGAGAAATGATCCATTTTCTTTAGAGCAGTGGTTTGTAGAATGGCAGACTCGAATGTGCAAAGTAATAATTTATTTGGCTTCAGAAGGAGAGGTAGTAGAAATTGACTTTTTTAAAATAAGAATAAAGTATTTACATTATATTACTATCACCTCAGTGGGCTCTGACTAGTGAATGGATATAGACTACGAATAAAGCATGCACTTAATGGGAATGCACACGAAGTTTCAAAACAATAATGTACAACAAAATAATCCCAAACCCACTATTCTAGAAGACTGTTCAAGCAATGTCAATATTTTTTTCTCAAAAGATTTTTCTCTTAGGGATAAAACTGCTCTTGTATTAGGAAGTATCTTCAAGAAACATGAGTTAGAAAGCTGAGTGAGTTTTTTCAGTTAGTCTAAATGGAATAGTAGGAAGTAGTTGAAATTTAAGTATTGTTTTTTGGTGGTTTAAGAAGGGATCCAGGGACTCAGAGAGAAGAAGAGCTAGAGAACTCGGTTACCTGGGAGAATGGGCACCTGCAACATTATTATTGATAGGTCTAGGGTAAACAACAACTCTGAGACAGCAATTATTGGCAACATGTGGGATATTGGATACTTACCTGATGTCATTATTAATTGATTAATTTATTTATTTTAAGGCAATTGTGTTACTTTTAGGTTCACAGCAAAAGTCAGCAGAAGTATAGAGAGTTCTCATATGTCCCCTTTCCCCCACACCCACAGCCTTCCGGGCTATCAACATCTTCCACCAGGGTGGTACATTTGTTGTAAGTGATGAGCCTCTATTCAGACATTATTATCACTCCAAGTCGATATTTTATGTTAAAGCTCATTATTGGCATTGTACATTCTGTGAGTTTTAATAAGTGAAAATTAACATTTATCCATCATTATAATATCCTACAGTGTAATTTAGCTGCCTTCAAAATACTCTGTCCTTCACCTGCTCATCCCACGTTTACCTAACTCCTGGCAACCAATCATCTTTCTATTGTCTCCACTGTTTTGCTTGTTCCAGAATGTCAGATAGGTGGAATGATACAATACACAGTGCTTTCATACTGTTTTTTTTTTTTTTTGCTTAGAAATATGCATTTAAGTTTCCTCCATGCCTGTTTTTATGGCATGATATCTTTGTTTTAGTATCAAACAATACTTCATTATCTGGACACACCAGAGTTTATTTATCCATTCATCTACTGGAGGACATCTTGGTTACTTCCAATTTTGGCAGTTAAGAATAAAACTGCTATAAACATCTATGCACAAGTTTTTGTGTGGACATAAGTTGCTAACTAATTTGGGTAGATATTAAGACATATGATTTTTGGATCATGTGGTAAATGTACATATTATCTTTTAATGAATGTAATGTCAAATTGTCTTGTAAAGTGCCTGTAGCATTTTACATTCCCACCAGCAATGAATAATATTTTCTGTTGCCCTACATCCTTGTCAGCATTTGTTGTTGTCAGTGTTCTGAATTTTGACCATTCTAATAGGTGTGTAGTGGTGTCCCATTGTCCTTTTAATTTGACTTTCCCTGATGGCATGTGATGTGAACCATCTTGTCATATACTTACTTGGTATTTGTACGTCTTCTTTGCTGAGTTGTCTATTTAGATTTTGAGCTATTTTTTTAAATTGGTTTGCTTATTTTCTTATGGTTGAGTTTTGAGAATTTTTGCATGTTTTGAGTGAGAGTCTTATGTCAAATATATTTTGTACGTATTTTCTCCTTGTCTGTACTTCTATTTTCATTCTCTTTATAGTGTTTCTTTTTTCTTTTTTTTAAATTTCCGATTAATATGAGGGTATAAACATGTCACAATATTTGTATTTGCTGGGTAGACACCCTCTTATAGCTGTGTTCTTCACCCAAAAAGTGTTTCATACACCCCTACATTGTGCCCATTAAGTGGGAGAGTCCCATCCTCTATTCACCTCTTATTTCCCCTCCACCTAACTTGAATTGAAATGAGTTTTTCTCCTCTGTGGGCATGAATTAGATCATCTACTGGCTTCATATTAGTATTGAGTACATTGGATATTTATTTGCTGTTTTTTTTTTTTAATTTTTATTTATTTATTTTTCTTTATTTTTTATTGTTGGGGATTCATTGAGGGTACAATAAACCAGGTTACACTGATTACATTTTTTAGATAAAGTTCCTCTTGCAGTCGTGTCTTGCACCCAAAAGGTGCGGCACACACCAAAGCCCCACTCCCCTCCCTCCTTCCCTCTCTTTGCTCTTCCTTTCTGATTTCATTTCCTTTTTTTTTTTTAAACAGGAACTCAACTTTATTGCGTCAAGCAGCCGCTTATATAGAGCGTGGGGAAGGGGCGGGGAAAGAGGCAGGGGATGAGGTGCGTGACAGGGTTGGGCCAATGGCATGGTACCACGTTGGCTGTATCTAGGTAGAGGAAGTTTCAGGCCGGGCCTTGCTGAGTCATTGCTACATGGAAGTAGCTCGATGGATCTACTTCTAGTCAGGCTCCGGAAGTTGCACTAGGCCTCAGGCACATGGCAATTCCCAACAATTCCCTCTTTTGTTTTTTGTATGGCGGATAAACATAGCCCCTGTCTTAGGTTGCCTGCTCTTGCAGTCTTACCCGTCATGGGGATACAAACATCAATGGTTTGGTCCCTGTCTTAGGTTGACTGAACGCAGAGTGATTTTACCCATCTTTGGGTACTATGAATGTAATCCACCATGTAGCCTCTCCATATCCTGTCTTAGGTTGTCCCAGCTTTGGGAGTCTTACCCGTGCTATGGAGGGTGGTGAAGAATAATAGTTAGATTCTTGGTTAATGAGCCGGTGCTATTGGACCTCGACCTGATTTAACTGCCTCTAACCTTTTTTAAGGATACAGGGCCCAAAGGTGAAGGGTAAATAAGGGTAGCAGGGGAAGAAGGTAGGGTGAAAAATCTTGTGATACTTTATTAAGAAAAATATGTTTCATCTCCATCCAGGTTAATACAAAAGATGTAAAGTCATCGTTTTTATGGCTGAATAGTACTCCATGGTATACATATATGACAGTTTGTTAATCCATTCCTGATTTGATGGGCATTTAGGTTATTTCCACATCTTGGCTATTGTAAATTAAGCTGCAATAAACATTCTAGTGCAAATGTCCTTATGATAAAATGATTTTTTTCTTTTGGGTAGATGTCTTGTAGTGAGACTGCAGGGTCAAATGGGAGGTCTAATTTGAGTTCTTTGAGGATTCTCCATACTTCTTTCAAAAGAGGTCATACTAGTTTGCAGTCACACTAACACTGTAAAAGTGTTCCCCACTCTCCACATCCATGCCAGCATCTGCAACTTTGGGACTTTATGATGGGAGCTAATCTTACTGGTGTTAGGTGATATTTCAGGGTGAGTTATTTGCATTTCTCTGATGATTAGAGATGAGCATTTTTTCATATGTTTGTTAGCTATTCGTCTGTCTTCCTCAGAGAAGGCTCTGTTCATGTCTCTTGCTGAGTGATAGATGGGATTGCTTGCTCTTTTTTGTTGAGTAATTTGAGTTCACTGTTGATCCAGTTTTCAAACCTTTATCAGGTTCATAGTATGCAAATATCTTTTCCCATTCTGAAGTTTGTCTATTTTGCTTTGATTATGTGTCCTTAGCTGTGCAGAAGCTTTTCAGTTTAATTAAGTCCCATTATTTATTTTTGTTGTTGTTGTTGCAATTGCCACTGAAGTCTTCTTCATAAAATCTTTCTCCAGGCTGACATCCTCGAGAGTTTTTCCCACAATTCCTTCTAGGATTTTCATTTTTTCATGTCTTAGATTTAAATCTTTTCTTCATCTTGAATCAATTTTTGCAAGTGGTGAAAGGTGCAGGTCTTATTTTAATCTTTTACTTGTGGCTATCTAGTTCTCCCAGCCCCATTTATTGAACAGGAATTCTTTTTCCCACTGCATGCTTTTGTTTGGTTTATCAAAGATCAGATGGCTATAAGAGACTGGTTTTACCTCTTGGTTTTCTATTCAGTTCCTAATGTCTATCTTTCTATTTTTGTGCCAATATCATGCTGTTTTGGTCATTGTGGAATAGTAATATAGACTAAAATCTGGTAGTGATGCCTCCAGCTGTGTTTTTATTACCAAAAACTGCTTTGGCAATATGGGAGTTTTTCCGGTTCCATACAAAATGAATAACTATATTTTCCAGTTCTTCAAAGTCTGATGTTGGTATTTTAATGGAGATTGCATTAAATCTGTAGGTTGATTTGGGAAGTATAGACATTTTAACAATATTGATTCTTCCCAGCCAGGAGTATGGTATGTTTTTCTATTTGTTAATGTCTTATACTATTTCTTTTCTTAAGGTTTCATAATTCTCTTAGTAGAGTTCCTTCTCTTTTTTAAGTTATATTCCTAGGTATTTCATTTTCTTTTAAGTTACTGTGAAGAGAATTGCATCTTTGATTAGTCTCCCAACTTGGATGTTATTGGCATATACAAAGGACATTGATTTTTGGACATTGATTTTATACCCTGAGATGTTATTGTATTTCTTGATCAATTCCATGAGTCTTGTGATTGAATCTCTGAGTTTCTATAAGTATAATATTCTATCATAGCAAAGAGGGAGAGTTTGACCTCTTCTGCCTACCATTTGGATGCCCATTATATACTCCTCTTGCCTGATTGCATTGGCTAGAACTTCCAGAACTATGTTGAATAGTAGTGGTGATAGAGGACATCTTTTTCTGGTTCCGGTTCTAAATGAAAAAGCTTTCAGTTTTACTCCATTCCAAATGATAGTAGCTGTGGGTTTATTGTAGATGGCTTCAGTCAGTTTAAGATATGTGCCATCTATGCCTATATTCTTAAGTATTCTTGTTAGAAAAGGATGCTGAATTGTATCAAATGCTTTTTCTGCATCTACTGAGAGGATCATATGGTCTTTGTTTTTGCTTCTTATGTATTATGTCTATGGCTTTATGTATGTTAAAACTAGCCTTGTGTCCTTGGGATGAAGCTTACTTGATCATGATGTATAATTTTTTTTTAATATGTACTGTAATCTATTAGCTAAGATTTTATTGAGTATTTTGTGTCTATATTCAGTAGTGAAATTGGTCTTTAGTTCTCTTTTTTAGTTGAGTCTTTTCCTGGTTTTGGTATCAAGATGATGTTTACTTCATAGAACATGTGAGGAAAGGTTCCTTCCTTTTCAATGTTTTGGAATAGGTTCTTAAGTATAGGTACAAGTTCTTCTTTAGAGGTTTGATAGAATTTTGGTGTGAAGCCATCTGGTCCAGGGCATTTTTTGGTCAATTTTTAAAATTGTTTTTTCAATGTCACTGCTTGATATTGATCTGTTCAAGAGATCTATTTCTTCGTGGTTAGGTATTGGGAGGTGGTATGATTCCAAGTATTGGTCCATTTCCTCTACATTGTTAAATTTCTGTGGATGGTGTTTCTTGTGGCAGCCAGAGATTAACTCTTGTATCACTGTGGTATCTGTTGTTATTTCTCCTTTTTCATTTCTGATTGAGGTTATTAGACATTTTACTTTTCTGTTTCTGGTTAATCTGGCCAAAGGTTTATTGATTTTCTTTATCTTTTCATAGAACCAACTTTTTGTTACATTAATTTTCTGAATGATTTTTTTTTTTTTTTTTTGTTTTCAATTTCATTTATATATGATTTAATTGTGATTATTTCTTTTCTTCTGCTGGATTTAGGATTAGATTGTTTTTCCTTTACTATTTCCTGATGATTATTTATTAGGTCGTTGATGTACTCTCTTTCTGTTTTTCAAATATGGGCATCTAATGGTACAAATTTCCCTTTTAGGACTGCTTTTGCAGAGTCTCACAGGTGTTGATAGCCTGTAGTCCCAGCTACGTTGCAGGCTGGGAGGTTGGGAGGCTGGGAGGCTGGGAGGCTGGGAGGCTGGGAGGCTGGGAGGCTGAGGCAAGAGAATTGCCTAAGCCCAGGAGTTGGAGATTGCTGCGAGCTGTGATGCTACGGCACTCTACCAAGGGCAATAAAGTGAGACTCTGTCTCTACAAAAAAAAAAAAAAAAAAGAGAGAGAAAGAGATTCTCAAAAGAGGCAATTTGACCAACACCAAGACACCCAAGGTCCTTAGATGTTCGCAGTAGTGCTGGTGTTGGTGGACAAAGCTTTGGAGAATCATTCAAAGGCTGGCAGAGAGCAGCCTTCCCACTTATTACGTTTATTTAAGTTTTGGGTTTCTGTATGTTTTGGAGTCCATAGGTTGAGGCCAATAGCTTACATCTGTGATCTAATAAGGTGTGATGTAATGTTATTATATGGAGGGAGGTTATACTCCATTTTCTTACCACAACAGAGCATGTCACTCATGTAGGAAACTACGTGTTTGGAATAGTTTCGCAATTACGTAACACTTGGGTTATCAGTGCTTCTGGTGAATGAGTGCAGTAGAGTGAAGTGAAATGGAGAGACACCAGCAGCTATAGGACACAGTATGAGAACTCTGCCAACTCTCAAAGTAGAGCAGAAAGTGTCCAGGAAATTATAAAGTTTAGAAAAGTTTTGGAAATACTTGAGAGGCACTCAACCACCACAGGCTATATATAAAAAGCCATTTGTATATGTTTAAGTCTACTGTTACAGACTGAGTCATTATAAGTTTGAGTCATTTTATTTATCTGTGAAATGAGTGACCTTAGAATGCCAGAGCACTTGGGGATGACCAGGTCACTCATTAAACACATGATGATGACAATGAGGGTAACAGTAGTGATGCTAATACTCAAAAAGGAAAAATGATAGCTTGGTATGTCATAAGAATTTATTCTGTAGATTTCTTAGCTAGAATACATTGTACAGTTTCCATTTCCTGTGTGTGGGCCACACTGTACCTTCTTAAAGATTTTCCTTCATGGGTTCATATTTTGGTCAAAAGCCTTTTGTCAGTTTTTTTTTTCTTTTTTTCTTTTATTCTCCCTATTCAAGCCCCAGCTTATTAAGAGCTGGCAGTTTAGCAGCTGTACTGAAGGCCCGAATTCAGGGCAGCTACCATTGATATCCTGGGGGAAAGAGAAGACACACATGGAGAAAGCTCCTCAGGGTTCTTAAATCCAAAGAATAGTTGACCCTCCATTCAGTGATAATGTATCAGAACAGAACAGACCAGATAAAAATTGGGAACTATTTTAGTCCCTGACTATTCACTGAATATTGGTTCTGGAGCATGTGCATATTTCCTCAGTCCATTTAGCCTTTAAAATTTTTTTTTCCTCAGGGCTTCCATTATTACTCTCATACACTATCTGCGGCTCCATTCAATCCTTGCATGGGCTATTTCAGTATTTCTCTTTGAATTATTTTCATTCCCAAGCTTTTAGCAAACAAAGAAATTAAAACCAAAATGACTATCAAAAGAACAATAGGAGGTTAGCTTGAGCAAGAGCAAGATCCTGTATCTGTGAAAAACTAGAAAAAAATAAAAAAAATAGTAGACATGGTGGTGTGAGCCTATAGTCCCAGCTATCCCCAACCACCCCTGAGGCTGAGGCAGGAGGAAGACTTAAGCCCAGGAGTTTGAGGTTGCTGTGATGAGCTATATGATGATGTCACTGCACTCTATTCAGGATGACAGAGCAAGACCTTGTCTCAAACAAACAAAAATTAAATATAAAAAATGAAAATAAAAATAAATAAGACATAAAGCAAGGCACTGTAGCTCTTAAAAAAGGTAACATAGAAAAACATATTAGATATTACCTGTAAGATACCTAGCAGACATATTTAAAAATACCTCTATTAGTGTTTTTCTATGACCATTTTCTAGTATATGTAATTCTCTCCTATACATCCCACTCCCATGCCACAAGATACTTGAGAGCAAGGAATGGGTTTCATCTGATTGTGACTATTTAACTCTACCCACAAATCAAACCATTCTTCAAGGTATCAAAGGGTGAAACCAGATACTAGGAGTTGATACTCTGAAATCTCGTATTCTATCCCGAAGTTGCAGTAATTTGTTCATGAGCCTCTGCCTGGGATGGAAGCTGGATAGCCAATTATCTCTTAGCCTGGACAGACAGGAGTTATGCCCAGTATCACCCAGTCCAAATGATGATAAAGATTGATACTTCAGAGTGAATATTATCAAATTGGAGAGCAGAATCGATCTCAGACATCCAGATAAAGGAAAGATTTTTGAATTTACTGACTTATTGATCCCTGATGATTTTTCCCTTGATCAGCTATTTTCTCACTTGATAGCAAATAAATTTCAATAAAATTCTGTTCACAAAAGGTCACTATCAGATGACTCCTATTCTTATTTTCTGAGGACACGAATTACTGTGCTTATGAAAAATTTTTCCCGGTTCACTGACATGCTTTTCTTTTCTCTCTTGTGTGAAAAAATATATGAAACATAAACCTGTCTTTTTAATGATTTTTAAATGCACCATTTACTGGCACTAATTACATTCATAATGTAACGCAAACATCAGCAGTATCTATTTCCAAAGCTTTTCTCTATCACCAGCCAGAAACTATGTAACATTAAGTCAATAAATAAAATATTCCCTTCTCCCCTGTCCCACCAGGTTTCCTTTAATCTGCTTTGTGTCTCCACACATTGCCTATTCTAGATGTTTTATATAAGTGGAATCATACTTGCCTTTCTGTGTTTGTTTATTTCACTTGGCATAAGGTTTTCCAGGTTCATCCATGTTGTAACATGCATCAGAACTTCGTTTCTTTCCACAGCTGAATTATATTGTATTGGATATACCACGAGTTGTTCATTAATTTGACTTTAGAAGAACACTTGGATTATTCCTACTTTTTGTAAATTCCTACATTTGTGTATTCCTAACGTTATTGTAAATAATGCTATAATGAATATTTGTATACAGGTATCTGTTTGAGTCTCTATTTTTTGCTTAAAAATTTGCTTTTTTACAATTGATATCAAAAAATTATATATATTTATTGTATACAACACATTTTAAAACTGAATCTTTATTTTCAAATTTTTTTTTTTTTTTTAAAGACAGTCTTACTTTGTCGCCCTTGGTAGAGCGCTATGGCATCACAGCTCACAGCAACCTCCAGCTCTTCTGCCACAGTGCTCAGCTATTATTTGTTGTTGTTGTTGTTGTTGTTGTTGTTGCAGTTTGGCTGGGGCCAGGTTCAAACCTGCCACCCTCGGTAATGGGGCTAGTACCCTACTCACTGATCCACAGGCACCTATTTTCAATTATTTAGGGGAATATACCTAGAAATGGAATTACTGGATCACAAGTAATTCTTTGTTTAGTTTTTGAGGAACTACTAAACTGTTTTCCACAGATGCTGCATCACTTTAAACTCACATCAGCCATGTATGCAGATTCTAATTTCTCCACGTCCTTGTTGACAATTGGTATTCTCTGTTAAGTTTTTTATTTTTGTTTGTTTGTTTGTTTTGTAAATACCCATCCTAGCAAGCATGAAATAGTATCTCATTCTGGTTTGAATTTACATTTCCCTAATGATTAGTGATGTTAATCATCTTTTCATATATTTATTGGACATTTGTTCATCCTTGAAGAAGATGTCTTTGTCTGTTTTTAAACTGAATTGTCTTTTTGTTGTTTAGTTTTAGGATTTCGTCATATATCTTAGATATTACACTCTTATAAGATAGATAATTTGCAAATATTTTCCCCTTTCTGTAGATCATCTTTTCTCTATCTTGATAATATCCTTTGGTGCACTAAAGTTTTAAATTTTGATGAAGCCCAATTTATCCACTTTCCTTTTGTTGCTCATGCTTTTGTGTCCTACTTAAGGTCTGTGTCCAAATCCAAAGTTATGAAGTTTCATCCCTATGTTTTTGTCTAATAATTTCATATTTATAGATCTTGCATTTAGATTGTTGATAATTTTGAGTTAACTTCTGTATATGGTGTGTGGTAGGGGTTCCAATTTTATTCTTTTGGATGTGAAAATCAAGTTGTACCAGCATTGTTTGTTGAAGAAATTGTTCTTTGCCTTATTGATTGAACTTGGCATCCTTGTCAAAAATCAATTGCCTGTAGATGTATGGTTTATTTATAAACTCTCAATTCTGTTTCTTGATCTACATTTCTTTCCTTACATCAGGACTACACTGTTTTGATTATTGTAGCTCTGTAGTAAGATTTGAAATTGGGAATTATGAGTCTTCTAATTTCAGTCCTCTATTTCAAGATTTTTTTTTTATCTTTCCAGGGACACTTGCAATTCATATAAATGTGAGTATAAACTTTTCCATTTCTACAGAAATGCCATTGGAACTTTGATAGGGATTGTGCTTGGAATGGCATTGGAATCTTAACAATATTGGTTTTCTCTGCATGAATGTGAGTGTCTCTCCATTTATTTAGGTCATGATTTCTTGCAATAATATTTTGTAGTGTATATGTTTATCACCTTCTTTGATAAATTTGTTCCTAAGTCTATCTATTTATTTATTTAAAATAAATAAACAGATGCTACATTAATAGGAATTACCTCCTTATTTTCATTTTCAGATTGTTCATTGCATATGTACAGAAATAGAACTTATTTTTCTTCCTTAGTCTTATAACCCATGATTTTGTTGAATCTATTAAATAATTTTCTTATGTATTCTTTGTGATTTTCTATGTATGAAATCCTGCCATTTGCAACTGGAGATAGATAAAATCATGTCGTGTGCAAGTGGAGGTAGTTGTACTTCTTCTCTAATTTAGATGCCTTTTATTTCTTTTTCTTATCTAGTGCTCTAACTAGAATTTCCAGTACAGTGTTCAATACCAGTGGTGAAGGGAGGCAAATTTGTCTTATTCCTTGTGAAGGGTCCCTTTCCAAATCCTAAATGAAAGATTTACAACCATAAAATTCTTAGACACAAACCTAGAGGTAAAACTTCATTTTAGGGGTAAAGCTTTTAGTCTTTCAATTGAGTACAATGTCGGCTGTGAGCTCTTTATAAACACTCTTTAACACATTGAGGAACTTTTCTTCTTTTCCTACTGTTAGCATTTTATTTTTTGTTTGTTTTTTTTTTAGTTGTGAAAAGGTACTGAATTGACTAATGATTTTTCTATGTCAATTGAGATGATGATGTAGGATTTTTTTCCTTATTCTATTAATATGATACATTACATTGATTGATTTTCTTATGTTGAACCACCATTGCATTCCTGGGATAAATCTCACTTGGGTATGATAAATAATCCTTTTACTATGTTGTTCAATTTGGTTTGCTAGCATTTTCTTGAGTATTTTTTCCTTGTAATGTCTATGTGATTTTGGTCTCAAGATAACATTGTTCTTATAAAATGAAGTTGAAAATGCTACCTACTCTTTTATATTCTGGAAAATTTTGTGAAGGACTGGCATTAATTTTTCTTTAAATCTTTGCCAGAATTCAACACTGAAACCATTTGTTACTGAACTTCAATTATTACCGACTGCATTTTTTTACTTACTATAGATCTATTGAGATTTTCTCTTTCATTATGAGCCACTTTAGGTAATTTCTGTGTTTCTAGAAATGTAAGCATTTTATCTAAGTTATTGAATTTATTGGCAAGCAATTTTTCATAGTGTTCTCTAATCATCTTCTGTATTACTTCAAAGTTAGTAGTAGTTGCCCCACTTTTATTTCTGATTTTAGTCATTTAGTCTTTTCCTTTTTTATAGAGAGAGTCTCTGTCATCCGTGGTAGAGTACAATGCCGTCATCATAGCTCACGGCAACCTCTAACTTCTGGACTCAAGTAATCCTCTTGCCTTAGCCTCCCAAGTAGATATTTTGGGAAGAGACAGGGTCTCATTCTTGCTCATACTGTTTCTCTCTTGTCAGTCTTGCTAATTAAAAAAAAATTGTTTCTAAGTACAAACTTTTAATTGTGTTGCTTCTTTTTTTTTATTTTTCTATTTTCTATTTTAGTTATGTTCACTATAAATCTTTATTCTTCCTTTCCTTGTCTTCATGCTAAGTTTAGTCTGCTCTTCTTTTTCTAGCTCTCAAGGCATAAAATTAGGTTGTTGTTTTTAGAATTTTTTTTTTTTTTTACAATATAAGTTTTTACAGCTATACATTTCTCTTTGAGCACTGTCTTCATTACGTTGATATACTTTTCAGTTTGTAAAAGTTAATATTTCTCTCTGTTTTAATTTTGGACAGTCTCTTTTGTTTGTCTTCAACTTCACTAATCTTTATTTCTGCAATGCCTCATATACCCATAATCTCATTTTTTGTTTCGCTTCAGAGTATTCATCTCTAGAATTTTGAATGAGTCTTTTTTTTTTTGTATCTTTGGTATCTCTTCTCTACTTTTTAAGCAAATTACATTACTATTTTAATATTTTTATTTGTTAGTTCTAATATCTATGCCAGTTCTAGATCAGTTTTTATTGATTGATTTTTTTTCCCCCTCATTTAGGGTCGTATTTTCCTACCTCTTTCCTGATTTTTAATTAGATTTCATTCATTGTAAACTTTGCCTAGTGGATATTTGGTATTTTCATAAATATCATTATACTTTCTTCTGGGGGTGCAGTTTGATCCTTTCCAGTGTTATTTTTAAGATTTTTGTATGCAGGTCCAGATCAGTGTTCAATTGAGGGCTACTTTATTCCCTACTATTCAGGCAAAATTTTCTTAAGTACTATACCTAGTGCCCCATGAGTTAGATTATTTCATCTGGTTAGAGGAATGGTGGACTATCCCTAAACTTTGTGAACATTAGCACAGTCACAGTTTCTAGTAATCCTCTCACAATCTTCATTTGTCAGACTGAGCAGTACTCATCTGGACCCTTGAGCTGCAAGGAGGTAGGGAGCTCTATAAATGTTTCTAGTTCTCTCTGTTTCGTTCCCTCTTTTCTACTTTATGTTATTCTACTCTGAGAATTCAAGCTGCCTGAATGTTCAGCTTGGGCTCCATAGAATCCAGGGATTCTTACCGACTCTGCTGGAATTTTTCCTGCTTAGTTTATAAACTGAACATTCCATAGGGAAGTAAGCTGGGACAATCGTAAGGCTCATCTCATTTGTTTTCCATCTCTCATTGAGTGTGATGCCTATTCAATATCTTAAAACTATTGTTAAAGGGATTTTTGTCAGTTTGCTAATGTTTTACATGGTAGGGTAAATCTGCGCCCTGTTACTACATCTTGGCCAAAACCACAGGCGTTTAATTTATAACAACATGCCATAGGTATTCATTATCATCTTGCTTGTTCTGTGGGCTATGCAGTTTGTCTCAGATGACATAATGATGTTAAGATGACCCACATACAGATGCTGTAATCAAATTTTGTTTTTCTCATTTAGAAATCAATCAATGAGTCATCGGTGTGAACGGATATCAGCATCTATCATCTGAAACATTCCAGGTATGTAATTCTTCTTCCTACTCCAGGCCTACACCTATCTCCCCAGCACTTTTTACTCTCCATCTTCTTTCTATTCTAATTTAATGGTGATGAAATTTTTGTGGAAAGATACTTTTGCAAAGTTTATATAGAACGCAATTCCACATAAAAATAGTAACAAAAATATTTAAAAAGTTCTATCTCCACATGACAATAATTAGTAATTACTGACTACTCATAATAAGCTGGAGATTGTTCTAAGTCTCTTATATATCTTAAATCATTTATTCTTCATAGAAGCTATTAAGAAATTCTGTTATAATCTCTAGTAAAGACATTATAGTTTAGGGAGTTTAAGAATCTTGCTCAAGGTCATAAACACCATCACTACCTAATATCACATCATGAAGATTTCATGGAAAATGTGGGTATTGGGGGACAAATTAGCTTGAAAAAGCCTTTTCTATAATAAGTTTTATTCATTCATGAATTACTGATCACATAAAAGAATGTTAACCCAAACCTAATGCTATCATGGAGAAGGACTTTTGTCCTATTATTTTTTCAATGGAGAATCATCATTTCTGTGGATCACAATAATCCTAGTTTAATTGTAAATACTGGTAATAAAATTCTTCCATCTTTTTACCCTAAAAATCCTGAATTTATGATTTTGACTTCAGATCTGTTTTTTATATTTGTCATTCATGTTGTTAAAAAAAAACAAAAAAACAAAAAAACAACCCTACTCTGTGACACTTATTCAGGATGCTAAGGAAGATTGTGTTTAAGGGGAAATTATTACGATCTGTATTATGATCATGGCAATGCAAGGGGGTCTTGCAGTGAGGGATAAAAATTGGGCCTGCTTCCAACTACAATAAGGATAAGTGGGAATTTATAACCAAGGAACAGAGTTACTAGATGGAAAATTACTAGAAAAATTTCCCTGCATGAAGGATAAGAGGGATCATATTAGACTGATTCAATAGAATTCTTGCTGAAGGCAGGCCAGGGTGATAAGATTACAAACATGTTCAAATATCAAAGGTGTGGAATTTTACTGAACTTACTTAGCAGTATTCTTGCACAAACTGGTTTCTACAAGGACAGTGAGGAGCACAAGGTCACAGTTGACTAGAGGACTCAGAATCAGATTAAAGTTTGATCAAAGGAGAGTCTTTGTCAGTGTGAAAGACATTGTCACTCAAATTTGAAATTTGAGTTGTCTGCGGTTTCTCCTTGTCACTCACTCTTACACATTTGAGTTATTCCTTGAGACTCACTTATACTAACTTCCACCTAGCTCATAAGTCTGTCTATTTAGTTCCTTACCTACGTCCCCTGTCATGATTTAGGTCCTTAGCTCAGCTTCCATGGATTGCTGCAACAGGCCTCTAACTATACCCTTATCTCTTCTTTTACTTCTCTAGACACATTTACTACAATCATCATGCTGATGTCACAGTGCTTTTTCTAGAATTTTATGCCACCCCTCTTTTTGTAAATCTTCCCACTTTGAGCTTTGGGAAACTTCACAGTTTCCACATAAAGCCCAAATTTCATATCACTCCTGTGGGGTCTCCTGTGCACCAGCCCAGTTTGTCTTCTCAGATTCACTGAGTACTCACTTGCATCCTTCATGTAGGCAGAGAATCATGTTCACACTTCCCTTCACACGCCAGGCTCTCCCACTCCCATCCCTCTGTGACTGCACAAACCTTTTGCTCCACTCTGAAGGCCCTTCCCCCAGACCTCTCTTCCTCTCTAGCTTAGCTTCATGTTCAGCTCCACCTTGTGGTCTTCTAGTTTTATCTCCAAACCTTTATGAAGAGCACAGGGAGTAATTAGTTACTCCTATTTACCTATTGCAAAAGCTCATGTGCCAGGATGTTATGATCCTCCTTCCTTATCTCCAGATGGAGTTATGACCCTCCGTTTTAACCAAATCCCCTGTTATCTTACCTGTGCCTGTACAGAAATACCTCTTATATGGCAAGCTAGCACATAGTGCCAAACAGGGAGATCATGGAGAGACGGCAGTAAATGACATTTGTTTCTGCGTCTTCAGGCTGCTGAATAATGCCCTACTGTTCAAACAAAGACATTGTTTGTCTGTGAATGAATGAGAAATAAGTTGACCTGTTTCCTAATTGCCTTTTTTTTTTTTTTTTTTTTTGAACTGACAAAAATTATTTTTATTTTGAAATTTTGTTTCAGACTGCATTTCGGGACCTAATTGCCTTTAGACATGTCAATCGAAGAACGATACGGTTCATAAATTTGGAAAGGACAGCTTTACTTCTCACAGAAGCAAAGCCTCAGCCAGAAGCTAAATGCAAGTCAGGAACAGAAATTAATGCTGAGCAGGGTGGCCGAACATACATATTCAACAGGCTAGAGGAGGAATTGAGAAAGTAGAAAGGAACATGAGCAATTAAGCTTGGTGCCCCTTCTGGGGACCCATGTTCAAAAAGATGGCAGTGTTAGCAGATCAGAGGGTGAAGTTTTGGGCCCTGTAATGCCTAAAGGAGAGAAAAGGAAAATTCTCTCTGTGCAGCCACTATTGGTGGGTCCCTCCATGGCCAGCAGTGACCTTTTGTCGGGTACAAGTCAAATCTATCAAGTATAGAACATAAATGTCTTAACACAATAATCGAGTAAAGAAGGTGAAAGCTCTTTTAATTAGTTTGATGTAAGCACTCCAAATTGTATAAGAAAATCAACACATTGTACCCCACATATGCATAAATGTATTCATTATCTATGTGTATATAATAAAAGAAAAAAAAAAAAAACACACTGGCAGTTGTGCTGAAATGGCAAAAAGGGAGGAGGAATCATGGGCTTGGTTAATATTAGTAGTGGAGCAAGTCTTTCCCGGGGGCTGGTTTCTGTTAAGCCTTTTGGGAAGAAAGTCTGAAGGGCATTACTGAGGGAGGGGCTGCAATGAAGCATGTCAGACCTCTCATTTTGTCAAAGCTGGGAACTCAAGTTTCAAGGTTTAAAAGCCAAAAGGGTGTCTGTTCTGATATTTGGGGGACTTAGGACTTTATTTTTATTTCTCAAACCAAAGAAGAATGACAGAAATCTGAACTACTCCCTGAACCAAGCCCAGCTGTCTTTACCAGTGCTTTCATTGAAACAGCATAAATATGAAATGGAAGTTTGGTGAAATCACCTCTGACAAACTGTAGCTATACATTATATATAATGCAGAATGTATACATATACAAAATTATAGAGTAAAAAAGACAAGAGCTTGAGAGGGCAAAGTTATAAAGTTATACATGGTAGATTTCTCTCCATGGAAGCCTAAAATGATTTTGTTTAAATAACTGAAAATAAATGTGTTACTTTTATCTGGGACTGTTTATGTGAGCTTAAATTGGATGCTTTACTCTTTTGTCATTTTGTGTTACATTTTATACAAGAAGTATAAAATTTTTAAACAGTTGCAATTATAGATTGACTGGATAAAAACACAGTTTATGGGTATAGATTTTTAAATGGTAATGTTTTTGGACCACAGGGATCCTCCAAGATGCTTATAATAGAAATAATTTGCATAAAGATGCTAGAAAAGTCACTCAAAACATAAACTATTTAAAGAAATAAAATAAAATAAAAAAAACAGGATACAGAAAGAATGTATTTTTTTCTTTTTGTCAAACTAAAAGAAATGTCCTCCCCTCTTCTGATCTGAAGCTATTCCCTCCTTCAGCACCTCCCACCTCCTATTTCTTCAACTTCTTATTGCTTTTTGGTTTTGTGTTTGTTTGTTTTTGATAGAGTCTCATTCTGTAGCCCTGGGTTGAGTGCTGTGGAGTCATAGCTCACAGCAACTTCAAATTCCTGAGCTCAAGGGATTCTCTCACCACAGTCCCAGAGTTGTTGGGATTACTGGTGTCAGCCACAATGCCCAACTAGTTTTTCTACTAAAAATAGTCAAGGGTAGATCTAGCTCTCGGGCTGGTCTCTGAACTCCTGAGCTCAAGCAATCCACCCACCTTCACCTCCCAGAGAGCTAGGATTACAATTGTGAGCCACCATGCCCAGCCTTCTTACTGCTTTTTAAAACAACTTATGGTGAGGAAATAGACCTATATGAAGAATGATATTTAGAAATGTTTCTATTAAGGGGTTTGAATGGTGAAAATGGGCATTACTATAAATGGTCTCAAAAATCGTATGCTTAAAAAAACTCAGAATCACAGATTTTTAATTTTGTTTTAAAAATTTCCCAGAAGTTATATTTTTAACTCATTTGTCAAATGCAAAACCTCCCGCATGATTTGGTAGAAAGAGCAATGGAAATTTCTAGGAAGTTGAAAAGTTACAGAGCCATCATAACAAAAGTAACAAAAGTCTTTGCGTAATTTATGGATACTATTGAAAGGTGAGTATCATGATTAAGCATAGCCAGTCAGAAACTTGTTTTGCTTTAAATGACATTTTATTGTGAGGAAGTATTCCTAGCATTGAAATAAATTTAAAACTTGGAACCAGATATTTGAATTACTCTATCACAAAACATTAAACCAAAATTTCAATAATAATCAAAACACTCAATCACATTTCTCACTAAAAATTAATAACACTAACATTTTGAGGAAGCCATAAACTTATAAACTAGTACTTAATAAATAAGATTAAATCACTAAAGAATATTGCTTAGTAAGTTTGTAACCTCAGTTGACATTTCTGCTTTTGTTTAAACTTTATAATGTGGAGAAATGATCAGTAATAGGAGATCTATATAATGTATTAAGACATAAATATACACAATTAGCAGGGCAAGTGTAATTTGTTATAAAGTATTTCCTAAGCCTCTTGTGAATCCACATACTTTCTTCTGTTTTTCCTTCTGTCTTATAGCAGACCACCCACCTCAAGTGGATTGCCCCAAGTGCCCTCCGTTTTTCCATCTTCTCCCTTTCCTCCAACACATTCTCCAGTTTGCAGCCAGAGTCCAAACTAAGTGCAAAATCTAAAGTGCAAAATCGACCACTTTTCTTCATAGAAATCTACAGTGGTTTCCCTTGTGGTCAAAATATGCTCCAACCCCTTCACCAAACCTCCCTGTTTCTCTAGACCTGCCCACTGCATGTCCAGCCACAGCTCTGCTGGCCCTGCTCAGCTTGCACCTGCTGCAGATACACCAAGCTTTTTAGTTCTCCCTAGAGTGGCCTGGCCCCTCTCATGACAAGGGCTTGACACAGTCTTCTTCCATGGGGAACATGACTGAAGAGTTTTAACCACCACCTCCTTCAGGGAGCCTCTTCTGATCCTCCACCCTCAAGCACTTGTCAATACCTACCCCAAGGCTTACCATGCCATATTTCATTCATATTTTCCTGAATAATTTATCAGAGGTAAAGTCATTTGGGGCACTCAATTCCAGAGAGAAAAGGATGTTCAGAAGGCTGGATTTTAATGTTATTTTGTGGCCAGGATGCTATTCTTAAAATGCCTACCCTCACACTTCTCTTTACCAGGAGAAAAATAAATCACTATGCTTTTAGAGTATTCTTATTTGGGTTTTGTGTGAGATGGAGATAAATTAAATTATTAAATATATAATTGCCTCTGAATTTTACATAGGAAAAATGTGTGTGAGGATATATAGAACAGCAAAATATTAATTTTTCTCTCATTTGGATTTACTCTAATGAACATGTATTTCTACCTATAAATGTGCTAGGGTAGAGTAGAATGTGTTGAGACATCAAAAAAACAAAAACAAATCTCAGCGGTATAGGACACAAAGGCAGTGCTGATTACCTAGAACTATGCTCCGGTCAGTGACTCAATGATCCAGGCTCCTGTCTTGCAATTACTAAGGGAAAAAAGAAAAGAGAATGTGAAGGTAGAAGGCCAACATCTAATTAGCTCAGCATAAAAATCAAATGTGTCATTTCCAGTCACAGGCCATAGGCTAGAATATGTCACATGAGCATGCCTAACTTTCAGGGACTGGCATTGTAGACTTCCCAGGGTCCCTAAGAGAGAAATGAGAGCAGACTTGACAGACCATTCATTGTGTCTGCCAAATAATGTGTGAAAGTTCAAAAATGCAAGTGCTCTTGGGAAAGGCAACATCCCCATCATTTTCCTTCTTGACTGAGGTGGCAAAAGATGGATGGGAAGAGGATGGGAAGGTGCTGGTAGATGCATCACAATTCTGTCTCAGATGAAGTAGGGTTAATGTAGGTGCTAAGTTATGTCAGTGAGTAAAGAAGAAGGTACGTTTCAAGCTTTGCATCAAATGTGGATGTTGCTGGATTCTTTTTTTCCTTTTTAATTCTCAATTTGAGAAAAAGCAATGTTCCATTTTAATTTTCAAATAAGTCTTCCACATTGAAGCTCTGTTAATTACACTATTTTCTTATCAGTTCTGAGACACAATTTCCACATCTATAAAATCAGAAGTCCTTTAAGTTCTAAGAGCAGTGTGTGTGGCTTCAGAAATAATACTTGTACATTCTAAAGTGCATCCTGAATTATTTTAGTTTACTAATTCACATTTACCAGAGATATAAGCACCCAATGCCTAGGTAAAAACATACAGTTCGATGACTAACAAGAAAGAAATGCACTGAGCTCAAGGAGCTTCTAACTGTTGTCCAGTAGGGGTAACCTTTGGCTATTTTAATGAAATGTGACTTTTTGGAAATTATGGACAACAAAATGAACGTGTGTTTAGCAATTCTGACCTACATGTGTTTACACTCTACTTAAGGAATGGAAGGCTGACATACAGTGGAAACCATCAGAGAAAAAAACAAACAAATAAAACCACCAAATATACCAGTGTTATATCCCAGTATATTTAAGTGCTAAATTGTGTAGTTCAATTAGATAATATGAGAATTAAACAAGAACAAAATTATTGATGAAGTATATACACAGCTGACATACCTTACAGGCTACCCACGGCTAATTTGAGGATTAAAGCTAAAACAGAGCATAGGTAGCTGTGGCTGGGTGAGGAAGCAGTACTCTTGAGTTCTCAGAAAAATGTAAAAGAATCACAGCACCTCCTTTTCTAAAATCGAGCCAAACCAGTTCCTGTGGTCAGTTCCAAGAGAAATCACACCTGGAAAATCATTCTGATGCACCAGCAATTTGCAGCAACCAAGAAACTTCTGATTTGGGGCTTAAAAACCAACCGATCAGAGTTCAACCACTTCATCCAATCAGGGTTCATCTGTATCAACCAATCAGGGCTCAGCTATACTGACCTATCAGAACTACACTGCATCAACCAATCAGAACTAAGCAAGTTCAATCTTTCATTTGTGTAAATGGATCTGTGGTAACCTGAGAAAGAACAGTTGCTATAAAACCCCACCTTCCATTGTTCTCTGAACAACACATTCTTGTTACGTCTATTGGTTAGCAACTGGTCCCTGCCATAGTCGTCCTCCACATTCTTTTAAAGAGAAATTTTGATTGTAATGGAGACAGAAAGATTATGGTAAGACGAAAAGCAGAAAAAAATAGAATCAATAGAACAATAAGGCTATTTCCAAGATTTTTACATATACTGTTTTAAATTTGTGCATCCTAAACTTAAAGGAATTAAAGTCATAGGCGGTAAAATTCACAGGCTCTAGTCCTTTTTGTAATACCAGCATTGCAAAGTGTATGAGAGAACTTAAGTGAATAATTTTGTTAATTCTCTCATAGGTCTATAGTTGAGAAGGGCTGCAAGGATTAAGGGTAATTTGAAAATATATCACAGGAAGCAAAAATTGATACATAGTTAAAAAAGAAAGTACAGTAGTATATTAAAGATTTACAGATTAAAGATTACAGAATTTAGAAATAACTTCTGTGTATAGGATACTGCCTACCTCCTGCTCATAATTTTTCCACCATGGAGTTGTTACCATTATTCATTGTGAAGAACATATTTTCTATAATATCTGTAGGAACATTTTGTGAATATTCTATACATTATTCACACAACAAATGGAGTAGTTCCTTTATTTGGAATAAACTTAATATAAATTGCCATGAAACAGCAAACTTTCTTCTTTTCTCTTTTAGGCTATTCTGTCTGGACTCTTTCCCCATTCTGGACAGCAATTCCCCTTGCAGAAAAATCTTTCAGGTTGGAACTGTAATCCATTTCTTTAGGATGTTCTGTTCTAGGATTATGACTCAATCCCATATTCATTTCTGAGGAAAATTAAATTTTTGGTTCACAAGAGAATATTTTTAATACTGTGCTATCACATATAAAAATTCTATTGGAAAGTAATTAAGGAGAGAAAAAAATCGATTATGATGTAAAGACACTAATAAAAATAATGTCGAATTTGTCTGAAAATTCAATATGGGATCCTTGAGAACTATAGTAGAGAGGGTGATAGGATTAAAAAGAGGAGAGAAGAGGGTCCTTGCTTTGTATGGGGATTAGTCTTGGAGCTGCTATTCTTACTGTGCATAGTGATGTGTGACAGCATCTCCATACTCATGTTGGAAACCCAGGAATTTCTGGGAATAGGCCCCCAATTATAAAGCCAAGGAAACTTCTGTGTTGGAACTTTTGGGGCTCTGCTGAGACAGAAAGGAAGCCTAAGTGAGAGAACTATTATGACTGATAAGTAATAATCTGCTACAAAAGTGGGGAATGGCTCACGTATCATGTATGTATCACGTGTATATGTGATGACATGCTTTCTGGCTGTACTGCCAGGCTGCAGGGAAGTCCTTCCCACTCTAAACTGAGGTCTTTTAAAACTAGTGTTCTACCCCACTGTCAGACAACCATAGTTAACAATAACATGTAGTTTCAAATAGCTGGAAGGAGGATATTGAATGTTCCCAACACAAAGAAAAAATGTGTTTGAGATGATGGCTATGCTAATTACCCTGTTCGGATCACTACACATTATATCGATTGGAATATCACCAGGTACCCCCGAATAAGTACAATTATCATTTTTAAATTAAAAATCAAACTTTTAAAAAGCCTGGAACTACTGAGACTTTAAAAAGCCTGGGACCGCCTGCTAGGTGTGAATCTCAGAGCTTCATGCATCTACTAAACAAGGGCGTCATTTTAGAAGTGGGCATAAGATGATGGACAGAGGGAAAAAATACGAAGACCGAAGATACCAGCTCAGAGCTCTTTAAATTGTTAGTGCTCCAGGATAGTATTAGTTCTCCGAATCGACAAGAGCAGAGGAGCTTCAGCGCCAGGGCAGCAAGCAGGACGCGGTCTGATTTCCTAGGGTGCTACTTCTCAACTGCTTCCACGGAAGTGCACGCTGCCACCTTATGGACATCTGAGACGTTGCACTTAAACCTTAAGGCCATAAATAATGTCATGGTTGTTTTTATAAATATGTGCAAATGAAAAATTCATGTAACAGTTTCAAGCAGAATATATTAAAATGAAGAGTCTTGGTTTATATTTCAGTGAAGAAATTAAATAACAGTAGCAAGAGAGAAAATTCTCAGCCCTTAGAACCCATGAACTTCTGAAGTCTTATTTAAAAAATTGCTTTTAGTTAATCATGTTATCTGGGAAAACTGTCTTAAAATTTTGTATGTGTCAGAAAGTTTTCTCTCAGAAGGAAATAATAAGTAAAGTAGGAGGAGAGAAAGAAACACATGTGATCACTCTGAGCCATAGTCTTTGCTAGATATTATTTGTCCATTATAGCTGCAG
Organism: Loris lydekkerianus; assembly: GCA_963574355.1. Classification (NCBI taxonomy): domain Eukaryota; kingdom Metazoa; phylum Chordata; class Mammalia; order Primates; family Lorisidae; genus Loris; species Loris lydekkerianus. The sequence goes on from CAUYPK010063127.1 coordinate 53,358, forward strand.
TCCCTTATCCCTGGGCTGGTGACCCGTACAGTCTGTGATCTGTCAGGAATCCAGCGACACAGCAAGAGGTGAGAAGTGAGTGTGTGAGTGAAGCTTCATCTGTATTTCAAGCCGTTTTCTATTGCTGGCATCATGGCCTGGGCTCTTCCTCCCATCAGATCAGCTGCAGAAATAGATTCTCATAGAAACTTGGACTCTATTGTAAAGTGTGCATGTGAGGGATCTAGGTAGTGCTTGATCACTTGAGCTGGAGATGTAATGAGCTTGAATTACCCCTAAACCATCATTCCACATCTCCATCCATGGAGAAGTTGTCTTCTATGAAACCAGTTTCTTATGCCAAAGAGCTTGGGGACCACTGCTTTATATTACTCATCTCAAAGATATGCTATAATAATCCCCATATGAAAATAGGAACATTAGGTTGGAGAAGGTTTATAACTTCTAAGTCATCTTAAGAATAAGGGGAAAGCCAAGGTTTAAACCCAAATAATTTTCCCTTTCCCATCAAAGATGGCAGAGAAAGTATCTTTGGAAGGACAGAGTTATTCAGGAAAGGTAAGACAGTGCAACAACGTGACTTTCTGCAAAAATACATAACAAGCTTAGAAGAAAAATAATACTCAGAAAATAAGTGAGCTAGTATGTTAGAGTGAGAAGAAAACAAGATAAAGTAAAAATTAATCTTCATTGTCAAAATAGTTTAAGAGTATTTGGAAAAGAATTCAAGGGCACTGCTGTAAAATACTAAGAAAAATGAATTTTAAAACATTTACTATTTTTTGGACGGTTTTTTATAAAATTAAAAAAATATTACATAAATATGGAAAAGATAAAAGTATAAAAATAAGATAAAGATCACAAATAATTTCACCATCAAAGAATAAACATTTAATGTCATTTTGGTATGCATCATTTTCATATTCTTTAATTGTCCTTTAATATTAATAATCTTTAATACAATCTCCTCTTCTTTTTTCAGTCATTTATATTTATTTTTCAATGTTTAAGTAATGTTGATACATCAATGATTATTTCTTTAGAATTAAAATATTTTAATTCTACATGTAATACTTATTTTCAGTCTTTGTATCTAAACGCTTCATGTGCAACTAGTGTCTCATTTGATTCATAGCCAAGTCCTTTTCACCACTCTTGATAAAAACCACTTTTATCTGATTTATCTATATTTTGGAACCTATATATAGACTTAAGCAAACATTTATATTTTTATGATAATTGTATTTTTAAAATTCATCAGTATAATATTTATAACATAAATATACCATATTTTATTTAATCATTTCCCTATTGTTGAACATTTAAGGGGTTTCTGTTTTTATTTTGATAAACAATGCTGGAATAAACATTTTTATACATGCCTCTTTGATCATAGAAGTGAATGTGACTTTCAGGTGGAAATCAAGAAATGGAATTGCTCTCTCAATTTGCTTTCAGAGCAGCAGCATATGAAAAGTCCCTTACCCACACTTGTTGCTACTGAACTCCTTAATTTTTACTAATTTTTTTTTCCTTAAAACAACATTTCATGTCACTTTAATAACAATTTCTATGATTTTTAATAAGGTTGGGTGAATTTACACCTTTTTCTTAGGTATTTTAAATACCTATTTTCTGTGAAGACCTTATTTATGTACTTTGTACATCTGTTAGGTTGCTGCAGTTTGGCTGGGGCTGGGTTCAAACCTTCCACCTTCTGTATAGGGGGCTGGCACCCTACTCACTGAGCCACAGGCACTGCCCTAGGTTGTTACTTATCATTGGTTTTCAAGAGTTCTATGTATACTCTGAATATAATTTTTGTCTGGTAACTACTTATATTTTCTTCTAGTCTGTAACATGTCTTTTCAAAAATTTAAAACATTTCGTATCTTTTCTCACAAAATATATTGACATTTTTCCTATCCTTTGATTTTTGTGTGTGTGTCTAAAATGATCTTTCACCTCAACTTCAATTGCATAAATGTAAACTTTGATATTTTTCTAATGACATTATACTTTTGGTTTTAAGGTATGGAATTTTAATCTATCTGGAATTTATTTTTGAGAAGTGTGGTAAAGAATTCTTATATGTGTACATGAGTATACATGTTTGTATGTATAGATACCCATTTGTCATATTGAAAACTGACTTGGCTATTCTTGGGCATTTACAGTTCAAAATGAAAATTTTTTTCCTAGGCATTGTTTATGTTGGTATTGTATTTATTGGTACATGTTACATGTATATATATATGTTCAGGGTACATGTGATTATTTGATACATTAATCTAATCAAAGATAGATAATTGAGATATCTACCACCTTAAATATTTGTCTTTTCTTTATGCTATGAACCTTTTAATGATTCTCTTTGACCTATTTTGAAATACATAGCTGAATGTGGCAGTTCACATCTATAATCCTAGCACTTTGGGAGGCTAAGGCAGGTGGATTCCTTAAGCTCAGAAGTTCGAGACCAGCAATAAGACCCTATTTTTATTAAAAATAGAAAAGCAACAATAACAACAACAACTAGCTGGGGGTTGTGGCAGGTACCTATAGTCCCAGCTACTTGGGAGGCTGAGGCAAGAGAAACCCTTAAGCCCAAGAGTTTGAGGTTGCTTTGAGCTATGATGATGTCACAACCCTCTATCCAGGGTGTCAGAGTGGAGACTCTATCTGAAAAAAATAAATAAATAAAAAATAAAGAGAGAAATATATGACTAATGTTGATAGTCACCCTACTGATCTATCAAACATCAGGTCTTATTTATCCTATATAAGTATTTGTTTGATAGTCACCCTACTGACTCCTATATAAGTTTTTATTTGTTGGGGAAAGTTCCTTCCTTCCCAGTGTTTTGGAATAGGTTGTGCAATATAGGTACAAGCTCATCTTTGTAGATTCGATAGATTTATGGTGTGAAGACATCAAGCCTATGGTTTTTTTTATTGGAAAATTTTTTATTGTCTCTTCAATGTCAGTGCTTGATATTGGTCTGTTCAATAGATCTATTTCTTCTTGGTTGCGTCTAGGGAGATGGTGTGATTCTAGGTATTAGGCCATTTTCTCTACATTGCATAGAATTTCCTGTGTTAGTCAGAGATAATCTCTTGTGTCTCGGCTATTATGGTGTTATAGGGGAGCATATGGCTCAGACCAATCAAGGTCTGTTTCATAAATCTGGGAGCATTTAAGTTGGGTGTATAAATATTTAGAATTGAAATGTCCTCTTGTATTTTTCTCTTGAGCAGTATGAAGTGACAATCTTTCTTTCTTTAGTTGCTTTAAATCCACTTATCTGAAAATAAAATTATGACCCCTTATTTTTTATGATTTTTATTTGCCCAAAATATTGTTTAGCAACCCTTCACCCTGAGTCTTATTTGGTCTTCAAATTTACATTCGTTTCCTGGAGACGGCATGTATATGGCTTGTGCTTGTTTTATCCAGTTGTTCAGCCTGTGCCTCTTCAGTGGGGAAATTGAATCCATTTACATTTATTGAGCGAATTTATAAGTGTGGTAAAGTTCTATTCATCTTTGTGAAAGTCTCTTGCTTAGTTTTATCCTTTGCACCATTATGGAAGGTGGGTTTTGTCATTTAGTGTCTGGGTTTTTAGTTTGCTTGAGATCCATTGTGATAGTGTAGAGAATAGGTGTAAGTATTTCCTGTAGAGCTGGTCTTCTGGCTAATTTCCTCAATGTTTGAATGTCAGTAAAAGATTTTATTTCTCCATTGATTTTGAAGCTTAATTTAGCAGGGTACAGAATTACGGTCTGAAAATTATTTTATTTAAGAAGATTACAGGTAGCTTTTCTGGCTTGAAAACTTTCAGCTAAAAATTCCACTGTCACCCTGATGTATCTGCCCCTGTAGGCCAATTGGTGCTTACTCCTAGAAGCTAGAAGAATTTTCTCTTTCATTTTGATTTTGGGCAGTTTCATTTCAGTGTGTCTTGGAGATGCCATGTTTGTACTGTGATGACCCTTGGTTTGATCTCTCTTCAAAAGGAGTGTGTTGGGAATTTTTTATATATAGTACCCTCTAGTAGGGCTTTTATTCATTTGGAATGTTCTTCTTTCCCTTCAGGAATTCCTAAAATTTATATGTTTGAATGCTTTGTGAAGTCCCATTATTTTGAGTGAATGCCATGCTTTCTCGCGCTTCCTTTAGGCCCTTTAACTATCTGTGCTAGCTCAAGAGCTTTATCCTTTAGTTCTGAGATACTTTATTCAGCATGGTTTAATCTGTTAATTGATACTTTCTACTGCCTCTGATTTACTCCTTCAATTCCTTAACCTCTGATATATCCTTTCTATATTCTTCATATCTTTCATCCATTATTTGCCTCTGTTTTTGGATTTCCTTTTGATTATTTTTCACTTTCTCATCAATTCCCCACATTGTTCTTGCCAACCACATTTTAACATCCCTTTCTGTAATTTCCATTGTTCTTTTATAGGTGGAATCCTTTGTGGTAGCTACTAATAATCCCTTGTGGGGGGAGTGTTGTTCTTTTGTGGTCTTTCATCCTGCCAGAAATTTTCTGTTGGTTCCTCCTCATGTGTTTTTTATTCTTGTTCACTTCCTTCCCCTACATTTTTCTCTCTCTACCTTCTTCCCTTAAAATTATCTTGTCTCTGGGCTTAGGTGTTGAAGTGACCTCTTGATAAAAGGCTAAAAGGAAGAGAAAGGTAAAGAGTGAGATAGAGGCAATGAATGAAAAGATAAAGAATAGAAAAAGGAGGTGAAAGGAAATAAAATGATAAAAAATAGAGAAGAAGGAAAGAAAGAGAGAAAGAGAGAACAAAAGAAATGGTGTTGTTTGGCAGATGCTTTGACCCATACCCACAATTCTAGGAGTCTAGGTGGCAGTTCTGGGTTCAGCCCTTAAGGTCAGGAGTTCTTTAACATTCTGGGCAAAAGAAGTCCTCACCTCTTCCAAATATAGAAAGAAATCAGTAGTATGTCATAGTATTGATCAATTCTGTCTTCCCAAAGGCCAAATTCAGAAAGTCATTATAGATCATGAGCTCAAGGCCTCCTTGACCCAAATCAATGCCATGACTCCCCCTAGCCAAGGTCTCAGAGTGAGGTTTTGTCCCATAAATTGACAAAATGGAGGGGGAGGAGAGGGAGAGAAAAAGAATCTGAATGGAGGACATCCACACTCTGTTCCTCTTTGCCCCTCTCCCAGGAAGGTAGCCCACCTAGAATGTCTAAGCCCTGAGAGCATATCATTTTCCCAGGACCCACCAGTCCCTATGGCCACTGCAGTATTGGCAGGGGTTGGGAAATGTTTGTAGGGGTACCAGTGATGTGACATCTGAAGGGCTTCAGCTCCTTGAGGAAGAAAAAGTCACACAATGAGTGGAGAAAAGTACAGCACCCTCTACCTTGGCTTGTGTTTGTGGTAATGGAAAGCAAACCTGAGGGAGCTAGAAGCCCAGTGCTTTGTTTTCAAGAAGCTTCCAGTACATTGGTGACAGCAACTTAGAGGCTCATGAATATAGGCAAGTTCTTCAGCAGCTAAGGAACTTGCTAACCACTGAAGTGTGAGGGGACGAGAAACAAACCCTGCAATTACCTTTTATATGGGACTCCAAGTTTCTCAGGGTTGACCCTGTCAAAATCTTGCTCCTTCTTCTGTTGCACAACTTCTTCCCATGGAATCTTCAGTAGGTTTAGACATTTTCTGCTCTGAATTAAACCTGAGCTATGTATTTATTCATCTAAAATGTTTTCTTCTTTCTGAGATCATCTGGTGACTAATGTGTCTAGTCAGCCATCTTGCCCACCCCTGATTTTGGTAAGGTATATTTTATTCTTTTTTATGACTGAATACTATTACCGTGTGTGTGTGTGTGTGTGTGTGTGTGTGTGTGTGTGTGTGTCTATGTAAGTTTTTATTCATTGATCTACTGATAGACACTTAAGTTGATTTCATATTTTGGCTATTGTGATCAGTTCTCCATGGGAGTCCAGTTGTCTTTTGATTTATTTATTTTGTTATTTTATTAATTTCTTTCTTTTGGATATATATCCAGTAGTGAAATTTCTGGGTCAAATGGTAGTTCTATTTTTAGTTTTGTGAGGAGCATTCACACTGTTATCCACAATGGATGTGCTAATTTAAATTCCCTCCATTTTTTCATATCTTCCCCAGCATCTGTTATTCTGTCTTTTTTATATAAACCACTCTAATTGGGATAAGATGATATCTCATTGTGGCTTTGATTTGCATGTCTCAGATGATTAATGATGTCAGACACATTTCATGTAATTTTTTGGACACATTTATAAAATGTCTATTCAAATCTTTTGCCCATTTTTAAACTTGATTTTACCCCTATTGAGTTGTTTGAGATCCTTACCTATTTGATTATTCTTTCTCAGATTGATAGTTTTAAAATACTTTTTCTCATTCTATGAGTTGTTTACTCACTTTGTTAATACGTTTCTTTGCTATGGAGAAGTTTTAGATTGATATAATCTCATTAGTCTATTTTTGGTTTTGTTGTCTGGGCTTTTGAGGACTTACACACAAAATCTTTCCCAGACTAATATCCTGAAGCATTTCCCCAATATTTTCTTCTACTAGTTTTAGATCTTATATATTAATTTTCATCCTTTTTTTTAATCGATTTATACATTGCAAGACATAGGGCCCTAGTTTATTCCTCTGTGTATGATTATCCAGTTTTTCCATCACCATTTAGTGAAGAGACTGTCTTTCTTCATTGTATATTATTGATGTCTTTGTCAAAAATTAGTTGGATATAAACTTGTGGATTTATATCTAGGTCCTTTATTCTTTTCTGTTGGTCTAGTTTTCTGGTTTTATGCCAATCCCATGTTTATTTGGTTACAATAGCTTTGTAGTATATTTTGAAGTCAGGTAATGTGATATCTCCAGCTTTGTTCAGCTTGGCCAGAGGCCAGGATGGCTTTGACTATTCAGGGTCTTTTGTAATTCCATGTAAAATTTAGGACTTGTTTCTCTTTCTGTGAAGAATGTCATTGGTATTTTGATCCTCTTTAATTTCTTTCAGAAGTGTTTTATAGTTTTTCTTATATAGAACTTTCATATCTTTGGTTAAATTGATTCCTATGTGTTTTATATTCTTGGTACCTGTTGTAAATGGGAATGATTATTTTATTTCTTTTTTCAGATTGTTTTCAATTGGTAGATAAAAATGCTACTGATTTTTCTATGTTGATGTCATATCCTGTAACTCTACTGAGTTCCTTTATTCTCACAATTTTTTTTTTAGTGCAGTCTTTAGATTTTTCTAAATGTAAGATCAAGTTGTATGCATAATAATTCGACTGGGGTGATTTGACTTCTTTCTTTCTAATTTGGATACCCTTTATATCTTTTTCTTGTCTAACTGCTTTGGCCAGAACTTCTGGTATGGTGAATGAAAGTGGTAACAGTCAGCATTGTTCCATGTCTTAAAGGAAAAATTTTAACTTTCTCCCATTCAGTATGATGTTGGCTGTGGATTTGTCATATATTGCCTTTGGCATTTTTTTTTTTATTAAATCATAATAATGTACATTAATGTATTTATGGGGCACAATGTGCTAATCTGATATACAATGTGAAAATCTTACATAAAACTTATTAACATAACCAACACCCCACTTACTTAATTGTCGTGGTAAAGCATTTATATTCTACTCCTAATAGTTTTAAAATGTACCATTGCATTATGCACAATAGGTGAGGTCCCACCAAATACCCTCCCTCTTCCTGGCTTCCGTCCTCCCCTCCCCTCTGCCTCCTCTTCTCTCATTGTTTCTGAAGTATAGTTTTATCATTCTTATGATAGTGTGGGTGATTATATATTGGTTTCATAATAGTATTGAGTACACTGGATACTTTTTCTTCCATTCTTGAGATACTGTACTAAGAAGAATATGTTCCAGCTCCATCCAGGTAAACATAAAAGATGTGAAGTCTCTTTTTTCATGGTTGCATAGTATTCCATGGTATACATATATTACAATTTGTTAATCCATTCATGGGTCAATGGGCACTTAGGCTGCTTCCATAACTTGGCAATTATGAAATGGGCTGCAATGAACATTTGGGGAAAATGTCTTTGCTGTAAAATGATTTTTGATCATCTGGGTATATACCTAGTAGAGGAATTGTAGTATTGAATGGCAGGTCTACTTTTAGTTCTTTGAGTATTCTCCAAAATTCTTTCCAAAAGGGCAGTGTTAGCTTGCTTTCCACTATTGTAGAAGTGTTCCCTTCTCTATGCATCCACACCAACATCTATACTTTTGGGATTTTGTGATGTGGGCTAATCTTACTGGAGTTAAATGATATCTCAAAGTAGTTTTGATTCACATTTCTCTGATGATTAAAGATGATGAGCATTTTTTTCATGTGTTTGTAGTCTATGCACCTATCTTTTTCAGAGAAGCTTCTGTTCAAGTCTTTTGCCCACAACGAAATGGGGTTATTTGTTCTTTTCTTATTGATGAGTTTGAGTTCTCTGTGGATTCTAGTTATCAGAGCCTTGTCAGAAACATCACCTGCCAATATCTCCTCCCATTCTGAAGGTTATCTGCTTGCTTTACTTACTGTGCTCATGACCATGTGGAAGCTTTTTAGTTTTCATCAGATCCCAATAATACATTTTTGGTGTTGCTTGAATTACCAGGGGGGGTCCTCCTCCAATTACTCCAAGAACTTTTCTTGCATTCTCTTCTAGTATTTTTAGTTTCCTGTCTTAAGTTTAAATATCTTCTCCAGTGACAATAAATTTTTGTTAATGATGAAAGGTGAGGGTCCAGTTTCAGTTTTCTGCAAGTCACCAGCCAGTTCACCCAGTACCATTTGTTAAATAGGGAACATTTTCCCCATTTAATGATTTTGATAGGCTTATCAAATATCAAATGATGATAAGTGGCTGGGTTCTACTCTGTTCCATATATCTACCTTTCTATTTTTGTGCCCATAGATCAAAGGCTGTTTTGATCACTATAGATTTATAGCATAGCCTGAAGTTTGGCAAAGTGATGCCTCCTGATCTATTTTTATTTCTGAGTAATGCCTTGGCTATTTGAGTTTGTTTTGTTTTGTTTTTTTTTCTGATTCCATATAAAGATCTTTTCTCAAGATCTTTAAAGTATGACAATGATGCTTTATTAGGGATTGCATTAAATCTGTAGATTGCTTTGAGTAGTATGGACATTTTAAGAAGGTTGGTTCTTCCCAGCCGTGAGCATGATATGTTTTTCCATTTGTTAACATCTTCTGCCATTTCTTTTCTCATAGTTTCATAGTTCTCTTTATAGAGATCTTTCATATCCTTTGTTACGTAAATTCCCAGATATTTCATCTTTGACGCTACTGTAAAAAGAATAGAGTCCTTGACTATTGTTTCAGCTTGACTATTGTTGGTATATATAAAAGCTACTGATTTGTAAGTATCAATTTTGTATCCTGAGACACTGTTTTAGTCCATGATCACTTCTAACAGTTTTGTAGTTGAGTCCCTGGGGTTTTCTAGGTATAAGATCATGTCATCATGAGGAGTGACAGTTTATCTCCTCTGACCCCATTTGGATACCCTTGATCACCTTCTCTTGCCTGATTGCAATGGCTAAGACTTCTATAACTATGTTGAATAGCAGTGGGGACAAGAGGCATCCTTGTCTAGTTCCAGATCTGAGTGAAAACATTTTCAATTTTACTCCATTCAATATGATATTGGCTGTGGGTTTGCTGTAGATTCCTCAATCACTTTAAGTAATGTCTCATCTAAACTTATTTTCTTAAGTGTTCTGATCATGAAAGAATGTTGGATATTATCAAAAGATTTTTCTGCATCAATTGAGAGAATCATATGGTCTTTTAAAAATTTTATTTATGTGATATATTATATTTATGGATTTACATATGTTGGACCAAATTTTTAACTCTGAGATAAAGCCAACTTGATCATGTTGTATAATTTTTTTTGATGTGTTTTTGTATTATGTTTTCTAGGATCTTATTAAGTATTTTTGCATCAATATTCATTAATGATATTGGTCTATAGTTTTATTTCTTTCTTAGGTCCTTTCCTCATTTGGGGATATTTGCTTCATAGAACATGTTGAGAAGTATTTCTTCTTTTTCTATGTTTTTGAAAAGGTTACATAATATAGGTACCAGTTCCACTTTAAAGTTTTGATAGAATTCTCATGTGAAGCCATCAGGTCCTGGAATTTCTTTTTTGAAAGAAGTCATATACTTGATGCTGCTTCAATGCTTGATATAGGTCTATTCAAAATTTCTAAATCCTTCTGGCTGAGTCTAGGAAGATGGTGTGCTTCCAGGTATTGGTCCATTTCCTTCATATTTTCATATTTCTGAGAATAATTTTTTTGTAGTAATCATAGAGGATTTTTTGAATTTCTGAGGTGTCTGCTGTTATTTCTCCTTTATTGTTTCTAATTGACAATATTAGAGATTTTACTTTTCTGTTTCTGGTTAGGTTACCCAATGGTATATCAATTTTGTTAATCTTTTCAAAAAATAAATTTTTAGTTTTGCTGATTTTCTGAATGATTCTTTTGTTTTCAATTTCATTTAATTCTGCTCTAATTTTGGTTATTTCTTTTCTTTTGCTGGCTGTGGGATTGAAATGGTCTTCCTTTTTCAGTTGCTTGAGATGACCAATTGAGTTGTTATCTTCCTATCTTTTTGTTTTCTTGATGAAGGCTTCTAACACAATAAATTTGCCTCTTAGGACTGCTTTTGCAGCATCCCACATGTTTTGATAATTTGTGTCTTTATTGTCATTTTGTTCTAAAATTTTTCTGATTTCCTTCTTAATCTCATCTTTGACCCAGCTATCATTCATCATATGGTTGTTTAGTTTCCATGGCTTTGTTTGGGTATGAAGATTCCTACTGTTGAGTTCAATTTTTATTCCGTGATGGTCTGAGAAGGTACAAGGAATAATTTCCATTCTTTTAAATTTGCTGAGATTAGACTCGTGTCCTAATATATGATCTATTTTGGAGGATGATCCATGGGCTGATGAGAAGAATGTATATTCAGTTTTGTTGAAATGTTCTGAAGATGTCTGTTAAGTCCATTTGTTCTAGGGTCAAGTTTAAGTCTCTTATATCTTTGTTTAGTTTCTTCTTGGTGGATGTATTCAGAACTGCCAAAGGGGTGTTAAAATCTCCAACTATTATAGTTCTGGAAACTTTTGAATTGTTCATATCTGTTAGGGTTTGCTTTATTAATTGAGCGTTTTGGTAGGGTGCATAAATGTTAAATATAGCAATCTCTTCATATTGAGTGTTTCCCTTGACAAATAAGTAGTGTTTATCCTCATCTTTCCTTATCTTTCTTGGTTGAAGACCTATTGTATCTACAAATAGGATTGGAACCTACTTTTTTTTTAATTTCTATTTGCCTATGTTATAGATGACCATCCCTTCACCCTGAGTCCTTTTTTTTTATCTTTTAAGATGAGACTCTTGCAACAGATATTGGGCCTGAGTTTTTGTAACCAGTCAGTCAATCTGTGCCTCTTTAGTGGACAATTTAAGCCATTCACATTAATTGAGAGAATTGATAGGCTTGGTAATGTTTTAGGTGTCATGTTTTTCAAAGATCTAGTGGACAATTTTAATCCTTTCACCATTGTGGGAGTTGGTTTTTGTTCAATAATTTCTGGATGAGTTTACTTTGGTGGTAAACCATTGTGCTGGTCCATATGGAAAATGAGTCAGAGAATATCCTGGAGAGCTGGTTTAATTATGGCAAATTTCCTCAACATGTGTATGTCAATGAAGTATTTGATTTCTCCATCACAAATGAAACTCAGTTTAGCTGGATACAGAATCTTGTGCTAAAAATTGTTTAGTTTTAGGAGAGTGAAGGTTGATGACCATCCTTTTCTGGCTTGAAAGGTTTTGACCCACAGATCTAAAGTCATTCTAATATTTTTCATTTTGTAGGTAATGCTTTTCTTATGTCTAGCTGCTTGCAGAATTTTCTCCTTTATATTGACTTTGGCAAAGTTAATTACAATGTGTCTAGGAGATGCTTTATTTGGATTGAGTTATGTTGGTGTTCTGAAACTGTCTACTGTCTGAATTTCTGTATCTCTTACCATGCTTCAGAAATTCACCATTATATCTTGGAGTAGAGCATCTGTGCCTTTAAGGACCATCATCTTCTCCTTCAGAAATTCCATTCAGATGAATGTTTGCTCTTTTTGAGTGGTCCTACAACTCTTCCAGGGAATGATAACTTCTCTGCCTCTTGAGCTTTTTTTTGGATTTCTGTTAGCCTATGTTATAGATGACCATCCCTTCACCCTGAGTCCTTTTTAATTTTAACATAGGCAAACAGAAGTCAGAAAAAAGCAGAGGCAGAGAAGTGATCTCTTACTCTCCACTTCTCTGCCTCTTTGAGCACTTAGGAACATTCAAAAACTCTGTCTTCAACTTCTGAGATCTTTTCTTCTGCCTGCTCCACTCTATTACTGAGGGATTATACTGTATTATGAAGCTCCTTTAATAACTTTTTCATTTACTTAAGCTCTGCTATTTCTTTTCTCATTATGTTTATATCCTTGGAGATTTTGTCTTTGAATTCATTAGTTTCTTGAGACAACACTTAAACTCCTCTTTGAATTTCAATTTCTAATTTTTCTTCCATTCTATTGATCTTATTTGCCATCCATATTCTGAATTCAATTTCTGACATTTCAGCCATCTGTCTATGAATGGCATCTTCTGTTTTATCTCCCTTGTTATTCCTTGGGGAAGTTGATCTACTCTGATTATTCATGTTGCCAGAGTTCTCCCTCTGGTTCCACCCCATGAGTGTTTTCTGCAGTTTGGCTATTTAAAATTGTAGGGTAAGATTGGATTGGGGGTCCCAGGAAGTAGAATTAATTCACCCTTCACTGAGGCTTGTGACTGTGGGTTTTCCCTTACAGCCTTACAAAGCTCCCTTTCACAGCTGTAGCCTACGACTCTGAAGCCCTGGTTAGTAAGCGAGCACAAGGTGCCTCTGACCTGAACTCAGCCACCTCACCACAATCTTTTTTTTTTTTTTTTTGCAGTTTTTGGCCAGGGTCAGGTGCGGACCCTCCACCTCCAGCATATGGGGCCAGCACCCTACTTCTTGAGCCACACGAGATGAAGTATTAGGCTGGAATCTTATCTGGGCAGAGCTACAAGCATCTGTGGTTCCTTGCCCCCCCACCAGAGATAGCTGGTGAAGGAGATTCAGTCTTTTGCAATCAATAGGGAGAGCTCAGAGAGTCTCCAATATCCCAATAGCATACACAAAGAGATGGAGCCTGGTCCCCTCTTGTGGACCACCTGTTTAGGAACAATTACTAGCCACAGTCAGGACAAAGGCATCAACATCTCCACCCTCTGACCTGGGCATCAGTTTACTCACCCTTGAAAGTCCAAACCTTAGCTCAGCGCCTGTAGCTCAGTGGCCAGAGCACGAGCCACATATATCAGAGCTGGTGAGTTTGATCCCTGCCCAGGCTTGCCAAACAACAATAACAACTACAACAACAACAAAAATAACTGGGTGTTGTGGTGGGTGCCTGTAGTTCCAGCTACTTGTGAGAATAGGCAAGAGAGTTGCTTAAACCCAAGGGTGTGAAGTTGCTGTGAGCTGTAATGCCACGGCACTCTAGCAAGAGTGACATAGTAAGACTCTATCTCAAAACAAAACAAAACAAAACAAAACAAAACAAAACAAAACAAAACAAAACAAAGCAAAAGTCCAAACCTGGCATCAATGTCCAGCCCTTGAAAGTCCAAACTGGGCACCAGTGGCTCTACACTTGAAAGTCTAAACTGGGTCCTGGTGGCTCCGCCTTTTAAAGTCCAAACCAGGCGTCAGCACCTAGCCCTTGAAAGTACAAACTTGTGGCCCGTGGCTCCACCCTAACAGTCCAAACAGGGTGTCCCAGCTCCACCCTTTACAGTCCAAACTGGGCATCATCAGCTCTGTCTTTGGAAGTCCAAATCAAGTGTTAGCGGCTCCGCCCTTTAACGTCCAAACCAGGAGTCAGTGTCTCTGCCCTTGAAAGTCCAAATGGGTGGACCACTAAAGAAAATCCCAACTGGTTGTCAGAGGCTCCAACTCCAAAAGTCTCAACTAGGATGGGCTATCACCTGCACGAGATAGCCCTAACCTGGTGGCAGAAGCTATGTCCTTTGAAAGTCTGAATGAGGAGTCTGCACCACCACCTGCAGGGCAATGTTTCTCTCTCCCAAGTCCCTCTCTTCTGGCACCACCCCCCCGACCCCCGCCTCCATTAGTCACTGTTTCCACACTTCTATCCATACAATGTGCAGACCTCCTAGGGAATGCCCATACACTCTGGGTTCTAGAGGGGGTAGACTTTCAGACTGCTGGGCAAGGGAGGAAAGAGATTCTGAAAGTTCAGTACTGTGGAGAGAGTATTTGTTCAGTTTTATGATGCGCAGAATGATACCTAGGCTCACAGGTGGGACCTCTCTGGGAAAGAATGTCCAGTATTTTGCGGCTCTTACCGTGGGGTAAAATGAGAGGTCTTTTGTCCCCTGCTCACTTGCAGAGAGCCTATAGCGAGACTCCTGCTTGGGGGAGTGGTCTTGTCCTTGTGGAACTGGGCTTTGACCTGGAATTTGTTCCTGAGGATCCTCTTTCTTGGAGTCGGTTGCCACAACAGAGATGATGTGTACTTGTCTATCTTCTTTCCTATCTCAGCTCCCCTCCTTCAGTTTCAGAGGCCAAATCTGTCCAGAATCTCTCCTTCTTGTCAGGAGCCTCTGGCTAAAGTTACCTCTCATCTTCCATCTTCTTCCCCTGGGCCTTTCTTATTTTGAAGTTTGTTCCTTTAACACACTGCTGAGGGCTTTTATGATAAAGGAATGCTCATTTTAGCAAATAACTTTTTCAGCATCTATTGAAATGGTTATATGGTTTTGTTCTTGATTTTGTTAATGTGTGCTTTTTTTAAGTTTATAAATTGTTTTGCAATATTTTTATCTGGCTTTGTCAAAATACATCACCTTTCATGAAGTGTTTTGAAGGAGGTGGAAGAGAAAAGAGAAAGCATTCTTGTCTGCTGCCTTAGCACACACTCAGGACCTGTTTTTACATTTATTTAAATGATGTATTTGAAATTGAGCATGCTGTCACAGAACAGGTATTTGCCTTTGCATCTCCCACACAAATCTTGACAGTGGGGCCATTTGGGGTCCACTTGGTGAAGTTTTAGTGGGCAGGAACATCTAGTTTGTTTACAATTTTGATAGTTGATATCCTCCACTCAGTAAGGATTATAAGACTGGCAAGTTCTGCAAAACTTTTTGAAGTAAACCTTGTTGGTGCCACACATACACAAGATTATTGATTTACATATACTGAACCATCTTTTTGGTTGGATAATCCCACTTGATCATGGTGGTAAATGATCTTTTCCCTTTTTTGAGAAAAAAGTCTCATTCTGTCACCCTAAGTAGAGTGCTGTGGCATCACACCTCACAGAAACCTCAAACTCCTGGGTTCAAGTGATCCTCTTGCCTCAGCCCCCTGAGTGGCTAGGATTAAAGGTGTATGCCACCATGCCTGGCCAGTTTTCTTTCTGTTTTTAGTAGAGACAGGGTCTCACTCTTGCTCAGGCTGGTCTTGAACTCCTGAACTCAAGCAATCCACTGGCCTTGGCCTCCCAGAGTGCTAGGATTATAGGTGTGAGCCACTGTGTCCAGCCCATGGTGAATGATCTTAATTTTTAATGTTACCAAATTCAATTTGCTAGTACTTTGCTGAGAATTTTTGTCTATGTTTATTAATAACACTGGCCTATACTTTTATTGTTGTGTTCTTGTATGGTTTTAGTATCAAGGTACTGCTGGCCTTGTACAATGAATTTGAAAGTATCCCCCCTCTTTAATTTTATTGAAAATTTGAGTAGAATTGGTAGTATTTCTTATTTGAATAGTTGCTGTAATTCAGTGGTGAAGCCAAAAGGTCCTGAGCTTTCTTTAGTGGGAGATTTTGAATAGGACTGTAATGTCATTATTCATAATTGGTCTGCTGAGATTTTCTATTTCATTTTGGTTCACTCTTGTTAGGTTGTGTCTAGGAATTTTTTTTTTTTTTTCTTTTAGACTCCCCAATTTGTTGGAAGGCATATAGTTCTTTGTAATAGTCTGTAAAGAGTCTTCATATTTCTGTGATCTTGGTGATTACACCCCCTCTTATATTTCTGTTTCTTTTTTTTTTCTTGGTGTCTTTTCTCTTTTTTTTTCTTAGTCTAGCCAAAGGTTTGTGAATTTTGTTTATCTTTAACAAAACACCCAGATATTTGTTTCATTCATCTGATTGTGTGTATGTGTGTGTGTTTGTGTGTGTGTATGATCATTTTTTATTCCTGCTTTGGTCTTTATTATTTCTTTCTTCCACAAATTTTAGTTTTGATTTGTTCTTTCTTTTCTTGTTCCTTGAGGTGTGCTATTAAGTTGTTTATTTCAAGCTTATAGACTTTTTTAATGTAGGCATTTATTGCTATAAACTTCCCTTTTATACCTCTTTTACTGTAGTCTATAGACTTGGTATTCTGCATTTCCATTTTTATATGTTTAAAGAAAATAGAAATTTCCTACTTAATTTCTTTCTTGACCTGTTAGTCATTTATGAGCATGTTTTTTTTTTTTTTTTTTTTTTGTTGTTGTTGTTGCAGTTCACCCAGGGCTGGGTTTGAATCTGCCACCCTCGATATATGGGGCCAGCACCCTACTCACTGAACTACAGGAGCTGTCTGGGAGCATGTTTTTTAATGTCCATTTGTTTTGTATAGTTTCCAAGACTCCTCTTGTTGTTAACTTCTAGTTTTATTTCATTTGGCTTAGAAAAAATACTTGATATGATTTTTAGTTTATTGAATTTATTGAGACTTGTTTTGTGACTTAAAATATGGTTTGTTCTTGATAATATTCCATGTGATGATGAAAAGAATTTATGTCCTGCAACAGTTTGATGAAATAATCTTTTAATGACAGTTAGGCTATTTGATATAGTGTGTAGTTTAACTCTAATACTTCTTTGTTGATTTTTCCATCTGGGATGATCTGCCCATTACTGAGAGTGGGGTGTGGAAACCTGCTAGCATTATTGTATTGAAGTGTATCTCTCCTTTTAGAGATATTGTTGTTTGATTTACATGCATGGAAGATCTAGTATTGAGTGCATAGGAATTTATAATTGTTACTTCCTCCTGCTGAATTGACCCATTGGTCATTATATAGTGATCTTCTTTGTCTCTTTTAATAGTCTGACTTGGAGCATATTTCATCTGAAATAAGTATAGCTATTACTGTTCTTTTTAAATTTTCATTTGTTTGGAATATCGTTTTCCCATTCTTTTACTTTTAGTATGTGTATTTATAGGTAAAGTAGATTTCTTATTGGCAACATGTAGTTGGGTCTTGTTTCTTTATCCATTCATTTGCTCTCTGTCTTTCTGTCTTTTAATTAGGGAATTCAGTCTATTTACATTATGTGTTATTATCGACAAATAAGAACTTACTACTGTTATTTTGTTTTTTGTTTTCTGGTTGTTTTGTAATTGCTATCTTTCTTTTATTCTTTCTTACTGGCATCCTTTGTGGTTAAGTGATTTGCTGTGGTAGTATGTTTTAATTCACTGCCGTTTATTTTTAGTGTATCTATTATAGATTTTTGCACGTGGTTACCGTGAGGCTTACAAAAACATCTTATAAATATAACAAGTTATTTTAAAAGGCTGACAACTTACTTTAGACCACAAAATTAAAAAAAAAAAATCTCTACACTTTAACTCCATCTTGCCCACCTTTTGAATTTTGGTTGCCTCAGATTTCATATTTTTATATTTCCTAGTTTAACAGTTTGGTATAACTATTATTGTTTTTGGTAAATTTGTCTTTTAAACTTCTTATAATAGTTATAAGTGGATTATGTAATATAAGTATAGCACTGGAGTACTCTTGGACTTTATAAATTGAAATATTTTCTTTGTGTACATTAATTTTTTTCTTTCACATTGAAGAAACCCATTTAGCATTTTTTAAAAGATAGAGTCTCGCTCTGTTGCTCTGCGTAGACTGCTGTGGTAGCAGCATAGCTCACAACAACCTCAAATTCTTGGGCTCAAGCAGTCCTCTTACTTCAGCCTTCTGAGTAGCTGCAGGCATCTGCCACAATACTTGGCTAATTTTTCTATTTTTAGTAAAGATAGGGTTTTGCTCTTGTGAAGGCTGGTCTTAAACTCCTGAGATCAAGCAATCCACCAGCCTTGCCCTGCTAGAGTGCATTTAGAATTTATTAAAAGATGAATCTGGTGGTGGCAAATTCTCTTTTGTTTTTCTGGAAATGACCTAATTTGTTCTTCATATATGAAAGATAATTTTGCTGGATAAAGTATTCTGTTAGCACTTTGAAAATCTCATTCCACTTCCTCCTGTACTCTGATTTCCACTGAGAAGTTTGAGGCTCGACAATTGGAGTTCTATTATATGTTAGTTGCTTCTTTTCTCTTCCTTGTTTTGGGATCCTTTCTTTATTTTTGATATTTGGTAGTTTAATTATTTTATGTCTTGGGGTAGTCTTATTTGGGTCAAATCTTTCTGTAGTTTCAAAGTTTCCTTTTTTTTTTTTTTTTTTTTCTTTTTAATAAACTTTCTACTCTTTGCTCAACTCTCTCTTGAAAACCAAGAATTATTAGATTTGGCCCTTTGAAGTCATTTTTCTACCTTATAGGAGATCTTCATTCCCTTTTATTGTTTCTTTTTTCTTTTTGCTCCTCTGACTATATACCTTCAGATAGTTTGTCTTTGAGCTTACTGATTCTTTCCTCTGCTTGATCCATTTTATTGAGGGCTTATAATACATTTTTCAATTAACAAACTTTTTTTTCAGTTCTAAGATTTCAATTTTATTTTTTCTTTATTATTTTATTCTCTCTGTTATATTGGTCTGATAAATTTCTGAATTGCTGTTCAGTATTATCTAGAAGATCACAGTGTTTTCTTAAAACTTTTATTTTGATCTTAATTTGTGAGCTCATGTATGTCCAGCTAACTAGGCCCAGTTACTGATTCATTGTTTTGCTTGGAGATGTTGTGGTTCTCTGTTTGCTATTGTTTCTTGTGGATGTGTTTCTATGTCTTTGCATGGAAGTATAAGTTATTTATTTGTCTTTTCTGTCTGACATGTTTGGCTTGTATTTGAATTTTTTCTTTTCTGAGACAGAGTCTCACTGTGTCACTCTGGGTAGAGTGCCATGTTTTCACAGCTCATATCAACCTCAAACTCTTGGGCTTAAGTGACTCTCTTGCCTCAACCTCCCAAGTAGCTGGGACTATAGGCACCTGCCACAATGCCTGGCTACTTTTTTGTTGCAGTTGTTTAGCTGGCCTGGTCTGGGTTTGAACCCACCACCCTCAGTGTATGTGGGGCATTGTAACCACTGTGCTATGGTGCTGTACCTTGTATTTGAAATTTTTCATAATTTACCTATTATACTTTTTTGGTTTCAATATTTATGCCTACTTTATTCCCCCCTTATTGAATGGACCAGGATTTTATTTATCATTTCTTTTTTGTTTCTTTGTTTGTTTTTTGAGGCAGTCTCACTGTCACTCTGGGTTGAGTGCTGTGTGGCATCATAGTTCACAGCAACCTAAAATTCGTAGGCTTAAGCCATCTTCTTGCCTCAGCTTCTCAAGTAGCTGTGACTATAGGCATAAATCTCTATGCCCAGCTAGTTTTCCTACTTTTAGTAGAGACAGGTCACATTCTTACTCAGGTTGATCTCAAACTCCTGAGCTCAAGCAATGTACTTGTCTTAGCCAATGATGCACTGTACCTGGATAATAATAATAATAATAATAATAATAATGAGATATATATATATATATATTTTTTTTTTTTTTTTTTTTTTTTTTTTTTAAGACAGAGTCTCATTCTATTGCCCAGGATAGAGTGCCAGGGCATCAGTCTAGTCCACAGCAACTTCCAACTCCTGGGTTGAAGAGATCCTTTTGTCTCAGCCACCTAAGTAGCTGGGACTATAGGCACCTGCCACAAAGCCCAGTTAATTTTTCTATTTTTAGTAGAAATTGGGGTCTCACTCTCAAGCTGCTCTCAAATTACTGAGTTCACGCAATTCTCCTACATTGGTCTCCCAGCGTTCTGAAATTATAGACGTGAGCCACTCTACCTGGCCTGGAATAGTACTTTAATATAACATTTTGTAAAGGCAGGGAAAGTAGACATCCTTCCCTTGCTCATAGTTTTATGTAAAAGTATTAAATAGTTGACCATTGAAGTATGATATTAGCTGTGTTTTAAACATACCTTTTGTCAGATTGAAGGTATTTACTAAAAGGTTGTATATGTATGTGGATGTATACATTGTCTCTGGGTTGTTTATTTTGAATAGCATGTAAAGCTTGTGAAATAATTTTCTGTTTCTATTGAGATCATATTTTTTTCTTTAATATGTTAATATTTTTTGAGTTTCAGGCTTGCATTGATAGGATAAACCTTATTTGATCATGATACATTATGTTTTTCATATACTGCTAGATTCGATCTATTAATTTTTTGTTATATCTATTTATATTTATGTTCATTAGGTATTTTGATCAATAATTTGTTTGGTAACATTGCTGTCCCATTTTGGAGTTGAGGTTATGTCAGCCTGGAAGCAGAACACATGTTAGGCTATCTTTTACTTTCTCTATTTTTGCAAAAGAGTTTGTATAGTATTTCTTTTTCTCATTTAGGCTAGAAATTTCCTTTAGTAAAGATTTTAATTATAGATTCAATTCCTTTAACAGATATATGGTAATTCATATTTTCCTTTTGTGTCCTTATGATAAGTTGTACTTTATAAATAATTTTTAGTTCACCTAAGCTTTTAAAATTAACAGGAATCATTGTTATCTTAATTTCTTTGGGGGTCTGTAATGTTATTCACTCTTCTTTCATTTATGATGCCAGTTATTTGTATTTATCATATTTTTCTTGATCATTCTAGTTTGGGGTTGTTGATGTTTTGACCTTTACAAAAATAACTTTTTATCAATTTTCCTTATTTTTTATTTTCTATTCAACTGATTATTGCTCTAAACTTTATTATTTTCTTCTCTCAATTTGAAAAGTAAGTCATTTCCTCTAGCTTTTAAGTTGTAACTTAGATCGTTATCTTAAAATGGCCATGTAATATAAGCATTTAAAGTTATAATTTCTCTCTAGGAACTGACTTAAGAACAGCCAGTAAACTTTGTTGTGGAGTTTTTAAATTATTATTCACTTTAAAAATATTTTCTAATTTTCATTATTTCTTATTTGACTCACAGGTTATGTAGTAGTGTATGTTAGCCTTCAGTTATTTTAGATTTTGCCAAATGTATTGCTTTTGATTCATAATTGATATCCATAGTGATCTAAGAAATATGCTGAGAGATTTAAATAGCAATTTATTGTAATTTATTTTATTGCCTAGGTTATGGTTCATTATGGTGACTATTTGAAGGCTATTTGAAGAAAGGCTATATTCTGCAGTTATTTAGTAAGTGTCAATTAGGTCAAGATGACTGGCAGGTTTTTCCAAATCTTCAATAACCATATTGATTGTTATATTGTTATTCTATTAATTATTAAGAAATTGGCATTATAATCTCTAAGTATAACTGTAGAATTATCAATTCTTTCATTTAATTCAGGAAGTTTTGTGTCATTTATTTTGAAGCTCTGTTGTGAAATATATACACACTCCTTTTATCACCAGGAAATATCTATTTGTTTCTGAAAATGCTCCTTATATTTAAGTCTACTGTGTCTGAAATTAAAAAACTGGTCATATCAGAATTCTCATGTATACTATTGGTATCTTTTTCATTCTTTCACTGTCAACTAATTCATACCTTTATACAGTAGAATCTGTATACATTGACCATGCAAGAGACTATAGCAAGGTGGCCAACACACAGAGTTGGTCAACATAAGAAACTATATCTACCTTTTTGATATGCACATATGGTACATGTCCATTCTATGAAAATTAGGTCAAGTTAAGGAAGTAGTCAATGTGGGGAAGTGGTCAACTATGGAGGTTCTGCTGTAGATAAAAAGCATATCTTCTTATCACATACTGAATATTTAGAGATATTCTAATTTTGCATTTTCTGACCAAAGATGTAAGTTAATTGCCTGTTAAAATGATGAAATAGCAATGTTTAAAATAGCACAACAGAACTCAGAGTTAGTACAAGGCTGACTTTATTGTTTACAATGTCCATTTTTTAAAAAAATAGAATTTGTTAGATATGCAAAGAAAAAGAAAAGCATGACCTCTGCACAGGAAAAATATAGACACTCAATAGGAATTTTCTCTGAAAGGGCTCAAATGTTATAATTAAACAGAAAAAGATTTTAAAGCAGCTGTTAAATAAATTCAAGAAAAAAATTGAAAAATTAAGAAAAATGTAATGCTAACTAATGGACTAGAAAGGAAATCACAACAGAGAAATGTAAACTATTAAAAATGAAAACTGTGAATGCAAAGCATAATAATTTTAATAAAACAATCACTAGACAGGCTCACCAAATGACCCGAAAGGACTTAGGACTTAAAAATAGATGAACATATGGCATCCACCCCCAAAGAACAAATTAAAAGAAGAAAACTAAAGAGAAGTACAGAGACATGTGAGATAACATCAAGCAGTCTGACATATATGTAATAAGAATAAAAGATTGAGAACAGAGAAAGCAGGCAAAGAACATGTTAGAAAGAATAATGACCCAAAACTTAAGATCAAGTGATGCTCTTGCCTTAGCCTCTGGGAGTGCTAGGATGACAGATGTGAGACAATTCACCTGGCCTGATCTAAAACTTTTAATATTGGATGGAAAAATTTAATGTGAATCTAACAAAAGCCTGTAGAATAAATGCAAATAAAATCACTCCTGGGTTTATTATATCAATTTTTTAAAAATCTAAATTAAGGAGAAAAATCTTAAAAGTAGGTAGAAAATAGAGACACATTGTATAGAGGGAGACAATAACTTTAATGACTTATATCACATAAGCAACTATGAAAGCCACCATACTTTAGAAAAACATATTCAAAGTGCTGCTCAAGGAAGAGAGAAAAACATGTCAAGCAAAAATTCTGCATCTGTAAAACTATCTTTTTTTAAATGAAGGCAAAATGAATACATATTATTAGATGAGCATAACTGAGAGAAATTGTCTTTAAAAGTCTTTCTTACTTGTATGACAAGTGATGCTATAGCGTTCTCCAGGCTGCAAATCTAATAATACCAAATTGCAGCTCTAATGCATAGGAAGAAAGGAAGAGAAACAGAAATTGTGTAAATATTTCAGTTAGTGTGTTGCTATAAAATCTCTCTCTTTGTGTCATATGTATATATATTTTCTAGAAACATAACATTTAAAAATTATAGCACTTTATTGATGAGTTTATAATATATAAATACATGCATTGGAGAAAAATAACATTAAGGATGGGGAAGAGATAAATTAAAATATAGTGTTAAATGTTTCTTATATTATACCTAAATAAATTCAATATTAATTCTGCGCAGGTAGTGATAAGTTATAGGTACATATTTTGCATTCTAGAGCAATGATTAAAATATAATGTAAAAAATACAGTTAGAAAACTAAAAGAAGAATTAAAATGGAATACTAAGAAATATTTAGTTAAACAAAAAGAAGACATCTACAAAAACATGATACAATAGAAAAAGGAAAGTTCTACATATGGCTATGTCAATAATTGCATTAAATATAAATGGACTAGATACTTCAATAAAAAAGACAGTGATTGAATTCAAAATTAAGAACCAGCTATATGCCATCCACAAGATATACACTTTAAAAATGAAAACATAAATAGATTGAAAGTGAAATTATGAGAAATGGTAAATGTAATAGAGTAACTATATTAAGTTTAGCCCACCACATAATTCAAGGCAAGGATTATTATAGAAGAACACTTTATGATGATAAATGGTCAATTCAATAAGACTATAAAACAATTAGAAGAGCATATGTTCCTATTAAAAAAACTGCAAAATGTATAAACAAACCTGACAGAACTAAAAGGAGTCATATATAAAACACACAGTTATAGAAACTCTATCATATCTCTTTAATTATTGGAACAACTGCATAAGAAAAAATCCCAAGAAATCTGAACAATAATGTTAGTTACCTTAAGTCAAATGATATATGTAGAGCATTGCATCCAACAGCTCTATAATACACATTCTTTTGAAGTGCATATGGGAAGTTTACCAAGGGAGAACATGAGCTGGACCATTAAATGTAAAGTTTTAGTGGTTTTAAAAAGATTGAAATCTAACAGAATACATATGTTCTCTACAGCAGAATTAAATGAGAAATCAGTGATGATAAAACTGAGACCTAGAAAAGTTCTCAAATATCTCGAAACTAGAGAACTCACTTCTAAATAACTAATCCATAGTAAAAGAAAAAAAAAAACATAAAGGAAATTTCAAATTCACAATTGCTAAGTCATGGAAAAAGCCCAAGTGCCCATCGATCCACGAATGGATTAATAAATTGTGGTATATATACACCATGGAATATTATGCAGCCTTAAAGAAAGAAGGAGACTTTACCTCTTTCATGTTTACATGGATGGAGCTGGAACATATTCTTCTTAGTGAAGTATCTCAAGAATGGAAGAAAAAGTACCCAATGTACTCAGCCCTACTATGAAACTAATTTAGGGCTTTCACATGAAAGCTATGACTCAGTTACAGTCTAAGAATAAGGGGAAGGGAGAAAGGGAGGGGAGGGTGGGGGGGAGGTGGGTGGAGGGATGGGGATTAGTGGGATTACACCTGCAGTGCATCTTACAAGGGTATATGTGAAACTTGGTAGATGTGGAATGTAGATGTCTTGGCACAATAACTGGGAGAATGCCAGGAAGGCTGTGTTGACCAGTGTGATGAAAATGTGTCAAACGGTATATGAAGCT